>OMLP01013317.1:0-12558 GCA_900302685.1 Spondyliosoma cantharus | reverse complement strand
CCACCCCTGCTAAAAGCAAAATATGGATGAGAAACAGTTGATTCAAGATGTCTAAATAATAAAAAATCTACATGATGCCATCTCATTTTACCACAGGAAACTTAAATAAGTTGCAGCCTGCTGGAGTTGAAAGTTGTTTTCATTTTTTGTTTTTATTGTTTGTCATCCTCAGTCAAGAAATAACTAAAGATCACAGTATGAAATGCCTGTTTTCTGTTTAAAAAGCACAATCCGAGGACGCTATATTAGCGAACTCACCCATCTTTTACTCGCTTATTTTAACAGATAGCGTGGATAGCAAGCATCCGACATCGAGTCGGATCTGGAGGCAATACTGCAATACTGCCTTTCATTTTTTTCTCTCTTTACTTTTATGTACAAGCTTCTCACCACCTTTCCAATGTTGGGGATGCCGATTTCATTCAATTACAAAATAATGTGAAGAGACTACACTTAATGACTGTACACACTGTTATCCATGCTCACAGCTCAATCAGCTATGCATCATTTAAAAAGTACTTTTGTTGTCCATTGTGTGAAAATTGATTAGCTGTTTTTGAAAAACATTCATCATCCCCTCAGACTGTGCTGATGACGCCTTTGAGCTGGTTTCTCTATACCAAAACCTCTTTGCGCACTTCCTACCTTCAGCAGAATCAAACATCTATGGATTATATCAGCGAGTCCGATGGGATTGAAGACTGTAACAGCGGTAATATTTCATCAAAGAGTCAACACATTTTGCCCACTCGAGGAAAACAACAAATTTTGCCCACACGGAGACATAAATAGACCCGGTGAGCATCGTCACAGAATGTGGGAATCCTCCTTTCCTGCTCTCCTTCCAGCTTCACTTTGGCAGCGAAACAAGATGCCAAAAAAAGAAAGGAAGAAGAAAAACTAGCTATTTCATGCCTTGTTGAATGAGGGTTTTTGTTTACACTTTTTCCATGTAAACATGTGGGCCTGGCTCTGCTGGTTTTCCCTGAACAGAATGTACTTCATGAATCATATTTCATTTTATAAATCATATTTCGGGCATGTATACTGAATGCCTGTCGGGATGTACATGACCTCAATCATCTTTTATGACCTCGACCTGTGTTTAAATTACAGTTCTTCATTAACAGAGCCCCGAGAGTCCAAACAGACAAGGGTGTCACTTTGTGCTGAACAGTTGCAGGGATAGAAAATACAGAGATTTTATATGGTCGGAATAGAAAATTACATTGTGGATGTGTGGATATTAAAGTATACTGTAGGCTGATCTATTATCCAATGAACAATAACTGCCTCCTGACACCTGTGCTTATATACAATTTACCTTGTTTTTGTTGTGTGGGTTTATTTTATTCATGATTTAGTTAAGGATACGTAAATATTTAGGATACTTCAGTTACAGTGCTTGTGTGTCAAGATTATTATGCTATTATGGCACAGAAAGGCTTTGAAAAGAAGACTTGTTTGTCTCAAACGAAATGAGCAACATATTGTCCAAAATCATCTGGTCACTGCACGCCGATGGAAAAGTCGGATGCAGTTTCAAAGTCAGTAAACCAATTAACAGCAGAATTGAGTGAATGAGATTGTTTTAAAAAACATAAACAACAAAAGAAAAAACCTAAGATGGCTCCATACGGCTCATCTGACATAATCCAAGTCTAATGCAACTACAGTAACATTGTCGGCTTCGGTGTAGATAATGTCTCTTCGAATCAGTTGTGGGGGTTCGAGGGATTCCGCCGAGCAAGTTCCTCTGAGCATTTTTTTTGTTTTGTTTTGCTTTGCTTTGAGGCTCCAGAAATGTTTTGTGAACTTTAGGGTCTGCGTATAAAACGACTGAATTGTTAAATTTTTGGTGAGCTTATCCTTTAACACAGCTGTACCCTTTTTGCCCATGCATGAATGTTGAATGTATTTTTATGACATGTGTAGGCTGTTGTGAATCTCTTGTCCTCCGTGCACATATGTCCTTTTCGTTACTCAATCTAAAATTGAGACAGACGCTCTGTAGCTAGTAACACATGCTATATTTATACTAAATAGTCTTGAGATTTGCATAAAAACTGTAAAGAGAGGGAGGCTTCATTCTCATGCCTCTGGGCTAGAGCATTTAGGAAGGATGCCTTTCTTTTCTGGGCCAAGCAGAGGGTGTGAAGATATTAGAAACTACAGTTCAGTCGGGCTCAGATGGTTATTAATGGAAAGAACCAGGAAGGGATCAGCCTCGGAGGATGAGTCACACAGGCAGCGGCCCATCCCTCGAGGCCTCCGCTGGGCAGTGCTTTATTACCTAAGCCTTCCAGTGGTTGGGTGGGATCTAAAGAGCTTCCACAAACTGTGTTTTTTAAAGCTTCTCCCATGCCTGATGTCTCTGAGCCTGCCTCACAACTACTCACTGTTCAACGCGCCAATAGCTTGTTTGCACAAAAGGCGTTGTTATAAATAAACATGTCTGGTGGAGGTGGCTGGAACAGAAGATAAAGAGGATGCAGTGGGAAAAAAGAACAATGAGAATACGGAGGGTCATCTATTTTGTATGTTTTATCCAAGAAAATGTAAAACAGGAGGAGGTGGATGCAGCGAGATGTCTTCTCCATAGAAACATTCATACAAGATTTGCATTTGCTTCTCAGGTCCTGTAAAGTTATAAATATGTATTGTTTACTAAGTGAATCAATTAATTCAGACGCGTTTTTCAGTGTGGGGGGAAAATAGCACCAGCTTCAAGGACAAAAACATCTATCCAACTCATGTCTCCCGAGAGGATGAGAACAAATTCTTTAAAAAGAGATTGTTACCAGAATTTCAAGGCCGAAGCAAATTCAATCTGGGACACGTATCAGAAAGAACACACACAAAAACAAATCATCTCTTTTAAAGTTAAAGCTCAACCACACATCTAAAAATAGCTTATACGTTATTCTGAACTGACCCAAATGATCAGATGTCCTGTTATGACGTGGTTCATACACAATATATTTATGGTGAAGTGCTCTCTGCAGTGTGACTCATGATTTCAGACTTGAGGGGTTACATGCTACATTTGAAGGTTGGAGAAGTAGGCTTTTAAAAGTGGTCTGTGTTGTGTTCAAGTCCTTTGACTCCCTGGAAAAGTCAGAGCTGTCTTTGGATGAGGCTTAATTTGCAGCTGATGCTCTGTGGCAAACACATACAATGACTTGTCCTTGCACATTTGTAGGATAAATCTCCTAAATCACGCAATGTATAAGAGCTTTAATTGTTTTTTATCGTTCTTTACCTACAGTACCATGTATACAGGGGCCACGTCTTACTTATATGATATTTGTGTGTTTTCAGTGATTTTAGTTTAGTTTGCTTGTTTTTCAATATTTCACAATCCAAATCTCATCTGTGTTTGAATTCAACCAAAACACACTGCAATGACTTTTTGGTCTCATCATTTTCAGGCACAAACACACAAAGCTTCGAAGCAGACCATCACATTGCAGATCATCTGTTGGACTCGGAGCACTCCGAGGGGGACGGCTTAGATTGCACACACGCAGGGATCATGTACACAAACAGTGTGAGATGCTTTGAGATTTAGCTTTATCTTATTAGCAATTTTCCATCACCAGCCCGTTTGCTAAATTCTAGTTTAATAGACTGAAGAGGAAGGACAGACTGAGGAAAACAATCTGTGTCTGCCATGACATTACTCAAAGCCCCGCCCCCCCGCAGCGCCCAACCAATCTGTGATCACGACTATTCCAAAATAACATAGGCCTATTTACTGTACATTCAAATAGAGTGCAACATCAAGAACAGCACAGTGTACAAATATAGTGTAATTAAAAAAGAAATTATAATAAATACATTAAAATGTTTTATAGTGCAGCCTTATGAGGAGAGAGGACACTTCTGTATGTCTATTTTAGGTACATTTCCACTTAAAAAGCATCTTCACCTCTCTGGTTGTGACATCAGACAGCAGCATTTCAGAAGCATTCATTCATATCAAAAAGTGACGTGCTTTGTGCTTTAATAATATCTAATGCCAAATCCACCCCAAGTCTTGACATCGGTGATGACAGAAGATGACGTTATGAAAGACAGAGTAATAAAAGAGAAATACACTTATATAAACTTTATATAATGTTAAAAAGCAGGTTTAATCACCAGGACTTTTATAGAAGCTCATTCAGTGAACGTAGATGTTATGGAGTTGCTTATTTATATGTCAATGAAGGTATTTTTAATTTCGATCTAAGTCAACCTGCTTTCAAAGTTGTTTTCTTTGCTCCATCTCTCCATCCACTCATATCTGCTATTATGAGACGTCTCTCTTGATAAGATTTAGATTTAAGAGCATTTAGCTCATCCATTGACAATAAATTCATTATTAAAATCTGAATGAAGGATTGTTTTATTTTAGGCAAAATAAAGCTGCCCTGTCTTGACAGGGTGGCAGCAGAAATGCTGCTCACTACCTGCCAGTTTCCCTGCTTCAAATTGCTCTTTATAAATTTGAATACCACTTCATTAATCCCCATGGGGAAAGTAATGATCTCTTCACTCAACCCACCCAGTTAACAAACACACCACCATAAACTGTGAGTGGCTTGAAGGCATAATGGCAAATGTAGAAACTGGGCAGAGATTTGATCTTGCAATTTACGGACTACTAGTCAGCTTCTCTAAAATATCCTTGGTCTGACCTCCACCTGAGTTGCCCACCTATAATTTCTACCAGAGGCCTAAATCTGGCCTCGGCTTGTGGTAACTTGTTAAGTAAATGTCCTTCAGACAGGACAGGATGTTTGGGTCATAACGCTGGACCTCAAATCTCCCAAAAAAAGAGTGAATCTGGGGGTCTGTGGACAGTTGCACACTTTGTCAGGTTGTCCAGCCTTGTCAATAACTCAACCAACCGTGTTGTGCGTGTCTATTTGGAACGGTCCTATACTTTGTCAGGAATAGCTTTGTTTCTGTGAGGTGATGTGCACTGTCAAGAAATGTCAGCGCATACTGACACTTTTGTATGTTGGATTTTTTTCAGGGAAGTATATTGTTCCTGTTACTGTTACTGTGTGCCGAACACAGATGGATGGAGAAAGTGAAGCAGCATTTTACTGACAAGAGCAAACTTGTTCAAAAACAGAAAAGTCATGCACTTAAAACCCATCATGTTCATTTTACACCATCAGCAGCTAAACGCATCATTTCTTCACCCTCGACCACCCTGCTATCTATTCTAATATATCCATATGAGGATCCTGAGACAATCTCAACAGTTCTGCAGATTCATTCAGCCACACTGAACTGCTTTTGTCTGGTGGCATGGTGGTTCCCATTATTGGTCCAACAGTGCAGGTGTAACAGGCTGGCGGAAGCTGCTACCTAATCGCCTCTTCTCGGCTGAGCCTAGCACTCACTGACACATCAGGTGGACCAATTAGCTTTTCCTGTCGATCTGCTGTCACACCGTGGCTGAGCTTACTGTAACACAGAGGCTGGATGTTATAGCCAGACACCAGAATAGACCCTGTGGGATGATGTATTACCCACTAGGCCTGAATCCAAACCAAGAACAGATGGTTTCAATGGAAGAAGATAACGCAGAGTTTTATATGTATAATGTGGCAAAATGTTTCAGGATTAAACTAATCTGACAAAGGATAACTCTATTCTACAGTTATTGACAAAACCACTGGGGACTTGAGACGGTCCGAAACTACCTTTATTTCTACTATATCAGCTAGTAACAAAACCTGCATACTTCTTAATACAACCATGTGTCTTCCTCTGTCAGACCTGGGTAAAATGGAGGACTCAGATGCAGTCAGTGAACGCTGTCGACAGGCTTTTATTTTACGAATAGGTGACAACACAACAGGCTGTGAAAATCTAGTCTCATCAAGCGGACGAGGACAAAACATTTACAGAAATCAAGAAACAAAAAATCACTCTCGAAGGAGGAAAACTCTACAGGATCTACACTGATCTAAGGATAATAAATACACTATGAAATTCTTAACAAAAGGCGCTCCGAAAGGAAGAAACAAGAAACTATGAAACAAAACTATCCTCCAACAACCAACCAAAAACGTTATCAAAATAATGTCACTCTATTTCAGAGGAATTACAAAAAAACATGAAAATACAAACTTGGCAACGAGTTCAAGGCACTCGGCAAAGGCTGTGAATAAGGCTGGAGGTACTCGACACAACGAAATACTCAACAACAACAACAGCAACAAGACAGGCGAAGGCGAGGACTAAATACACATGAGGAGGGGTGACACAGGTGGAAACAATCAGGGAATCAGGGGAGACGTCAGACTGGTGACACAGGAGGAAGGGCAAGTGACCTGAAATGAGAGGAGAGTTCATTTTCAACATAAAACAGGAAGTTTGCCAGACAAAACCCCAAGACAGGACATCCCTCACCGCGTGTAACATCCTCTCCCATCCTCTCCCTTTTCATAGCAGTGAGCAATTTTTTGCTCAGCAGCAAGGCTGCTAGCTGTAGCCATGTTGCTAATGCAGTCTTTGCGAGAGCTTTTTTTTTTTTTGGTCTATGTTACGGTTTTGTATCTGTGTACATTTTTTAAATATATATTTTTTTTACATTTTGTTGAATAATCACCTGATTAAATCCGTTTATTTATACTAATTATGAGATGTTCATTCAGCGTTCGATTACATTCATATTTTGACACTATATACAGGGTTCCTAAACTTTTTCCATAGTCAAATTTAAGCACTTTTCCAGCACCTTAGGATTTAATACAATGTATTTTGCAATGTAGACCTGCATTTTTAATTATGAAATAAAGTATTCTGTATCACAGATGAATATCTGAAATTTGTCAGCCCCCAAAATCTCAATTGTTGATCAGTTTTCTATCACTAACTGTTGAAGGGTTGTTTTTACTTGTATTTTTATCTCTTTATCTAAAAATCAAGCTGTTCAGTCAGGTAGCGATTTCTCATGGAAGTAATGCAGACACTTTATCAAACACCCAAGCACTTCAGACCACAATACAATTCAAGCATTTTCAAGGCTTTCCAACACCCATATAAACCCTGTATATAACATCACACATGACGCTCATTTAAAGCATAGTGTGAATACCAAGCAAACCTCTCTCACAGTCTATTTCTGCACCATGTTAATGAGGAGAGTGGCATTTTCACCTCCTCTAGAAGCGAGAAGCAACTGGAATATAATTGAACTTTAACAATGGTGGCAAAGTTGTGAAGAAAACTGTGGGGAAGCCTGCTGTTTCTCTGAATCAACCCCAGGAAAACCTGAAAAACCATCAGCTTGTGTGCTACTAATGAAGCTTTTGGGAGAAGTTCAACGCAGAAGATGTATTTCCTCACGTACGGGAGATTCCCCGCTACCTTACGCTCCCTCCCTTTATTCAATTTCCTGCCTATTTTCAACTGAATTGAATTTAGAGGCATTTCCCAGCTACCCACACTCTAAAAGCTTCTCTCATTCACAGATTTTGTACGTCACTGAATCTTCCAAGTGAACTTTCTTCCCACGTTCTTTATAAACATAATAAGTTGTTGGATGTGGTCTTTAAATAGCACTGACGTTATCTATGGGTTCATCTTTCCACCTCCACCTCTCCCATCACCATCATGATCTTCAGAATGTCTCAATTAACCAGGAGAGACTCCTTCACATCTCAGAGCTGTATGGAGCTGCATTTAATTAAAACACCTCCCTTGACTGACGCCTCTCTGCAGCTTTAAAACTCATATTGCGTATATATACATATATATATACATATGTATATATATATATATATATATATATATATATATATATGCCCTTTTCTGTTTATTTTTAAGCTACATATTTTGATACAATGTTGATTCAATCTCATCACTTCCACTCAACCAGGATTGGGACAATTTAAGAAGCCAACCCTGAAATGAAAAACATGATACGGTTGATACCAACATTGCCATTCCAGTGTTTCCTCATCTTTCCTCTGCATACGTGAGCAGTTGTCTTGTTTGAGGTTCGTTGCGTAGGGAGTGTGCGTCATGTTTGCCACGGACGCACAGGGAACCAGCAAGGAAAAACAAATAACAACACGCCATGAATAAAACATGGCAGTGAACTAACCTGGGACCCAAGGCGGAGGTTTGAAGCATATTCAGCAACTAAAAGAGCTTCAGAGTAATTGGGTATGGTTACATTTGGAGCTGGGGTGAAAGCAGGAAGGTGCTGCTGCGTGTAAGAAAGTACAAAAACAAAACCAGATCAAAAATACGGTGCGAGCGACCTAATCATGCTTGCACACTCGCATACGGTGACACAAAGTACAACTTTCACGACTCGATGTCACAAAGTTATGTTATTAAAATTTTAGTCGCTTGCCCTGCAGCCTCGCTGAAGGATGCGGGGGATAAAACACATCATCAAGGTCCAATTTGAATTACAAATCTGCCTGGGAGCCTTTTAGTATTATCCAAAATCTTTAAATATTTAAAGCTAAACGCTTCACTGGTCTGACGTGAAGATGTTTTATAATAGCAGTGCTGCTGTTGTTAAACGTATACATAAAAAAACGTGGATCTTAGTCCGATCCAACCGTGTCTGCACAAAAAAACACATTTAATTTCCTACAAATATATGGTACATGACAATAATTATCATACCAACAGAACATCAGACTTTAATTATTAAAGCAGTTATGCAGATATGCAACATTATTTATTTTTAGCTCTTTCTTCAAACCTGAACGACCTGAGGCAGTGGAAACAAGCTGTAAACACAATATTAACAGATTATCACCTTTTCAGTTGCCATGGCAAACTTGTTAGCTAATAATTGCTTGTTTACACCTGCCAAAAGGGTAGAGTTTTTTTCTCTATTTCTTTGTTTGGTTCTCAGCGGGTAGTTGTACAACGAAGGCGGCATTCACGTGTGGAGACAATGCTGGTAAGAGTGGTGAGAGTGAACTGAAACTATTCAAGATATAGTTTGTAAGAATTCTGCATTAAATTGTCTAAAAACAATGTTGTTGAGTTATGTAACATTATTCAAAATGTACAAACCCAGAGAGAGGTTACTCAAAGCAACGGTGGGTTTCATTTGTTCACTCGTCACTACTTCCAGAATAGGAAGGTCTGTGAATGAGACTAAGGTTAACCACCAGCAAAGCGAGTTTGACTGCAGGATCATTTGTGTTTTTTTGCCCCAAACAGCCAGATCACTTTACTGTCGACTGATCGTAAGCTAACAAGCAACAGCACACACAAAGAGGGGGTGAGTGTCTGTGTGTTTGAATTCAGGTCAACTCTGACTAGGTTCAGCACTCACCAGAGACTCCAGTTCTCTTTTCATTATCTCCTCTCCCCTCTGTGGTGTAATTTGTGTAGTAAAGTACACTCCCCCTCCGGCTCCTGCCAGCAGTCAACATCACAATACCATAATGGTGGTCACCTCCTTGGATCACTGTTGGAGTCCGGGTGTTAAACAGGAGGGAAGATAATCACGAAGGTTAAAAAGCAATCTCTGAGCTCTCTTTCCGTTGGTGAACAGCTCCAGATCAGAGCAGAATCTGACATGACACTGGGTGTTCATTGCTCCAGATCTACCTGGCTATAAACAGCGGCATGCAATTAGCTAATATGTATGGGTTCATTAGTGTCATTTCTATCAAATGTTAATGTCCAAAAATATTGATGATAACAGCTTTAAATTTTAGTTTGTGTGTATGATTGTGTTGCAGTCTTTACATTTTCTGTCAGGGGCACATTTATAAAACATCTGCTTATGTATGACACAATACAAACGTAAACCTAATTGATTTCTTTTTTAACATTTTATGCAGATATAATAAACCCACGGGTCAAAGCTTTTTTCAGCCCTCCTGCCAACTGAACAGTCACATAGCATTTACTATTGCAGCCGCTATTCATGCTCGAGCTCTTAGAAATCCATGTGATACTACTAAGCACAGTGGAGACGAGTTAAAATACACCAGTGGGGCAGACTCACACAGGGAAATCCAAAACCATGGAAACATACCCGCATGGGGCAATCAAACGCCATCCAAACAAATCCATGTGACACCATACAGGTTCCACTTGGGTTTAGCAGTTTGCAGGCAGGCAAGGTGAGATTCCTCCTGGGAGCCGCTCGCTGAGTGATGAGCTGTAGAAGAATACAATACCTTTGATCACGACTACACACACCCTTTTCCTCTGGTACATTCAAAGATGTACAGAAAGCACTGATGCCACGCTCGTATGCACATATCAGCAGGAGATTTTTTTTTAACAGTTCCAATATTACTGCCAGAATAAGATGAGATATGTTAAGTAGGATATTTGTGAATCTTTTGAAATGTGTCATTGCTGCTGATTGTTGCGTGTTTGCCAAATATCCCACATCCCTGCAGACAGAGAGAGGTCGACAGTGGTGTAGCACTCAGAAATTGTTGGGGGCACCAAATCTCACAAAATGCCACATCATTTTGCTTTAATTCAATCTTGTGATAGGGCTATGTTTACAATCTGGCTAGATTTAAATACAGGGTGAGGAAAATATACAGTTTTATGTCACCACAAACACAGCTGGAAATTTTCCCCAAGTCTCCTTTCAAAAAACATACTTATATACTACTTTTATCTTCTGTTTCCAAACTTCACATAGCCTCATTGACTAGCAGATCCACACCATATGAACAAACTAACAGAGAGTTGGCTGGTTATGCTGATTGGATGAATTACTCTACCTGGTCCATGTGTGATGTAAATGGCACAATGCCAGTTTTGGTTAGGGGCACGTCTGATGAGGAGCTTGAGCCAAAAAAACAAGTTTTGAGTAATATTGTGTTTTGATTTTGACAAATGGAGATATTCAAAGGCATTATCGAAGTCTGGCTTTAATCCAGGGGGCATTTTAAAATTGATGAAAAAAGAAGAGCCCAATTTAGATGGGGGAATCATGATTTTAATTAAACAGATCGTGATAATATTGTTTGGCCACCCCTAACAGCCATATTGCACCTTAAGAAATATATATTAGAGATTAATTTGCATGAAGAAAATCCAACTCTTTTAAGATGTGTGGTCAGGGTATCTCAATTGGAATCCAAATCTGCTGGTTAATTTGTGACTGTGCAGACTCCCACTCTCACACAGAGAATATTTTGGGCCGTCCAGCCGGTGTGCATCTCCGAATGATGCAGCAGTGTTTTGGTGTCACAGCAGACTGGAGCGATGCGGTATGTGATATCCCAGAGGCTCTTTTTTTCAGTACGTTGCCAAGACTGTGAGTGGGCTCAGCCTGGAAATAGAAAGGCATTTATAGGGGGAGGTCAGATTGCTGATAATAGCAACACTTAAGTATAAGAAGACTTTCATCATGGCATTCACTACTTAAGTTCAGTCAGACAACTCACGTTTGAAATGTTTATTACAAGCAGAACATAGTTAGAGTTTGGCGTCTAGGCTCTGACCTCACCACTCCCCGCAGATAAGTTTACATGAGATATTGGGGAGTGATGATTAAATATATATTCCCCCGGACAGAGCCCGCAGGTGGATGCTGGGGTGGAGGTGGGGCTGAAGGAGCGGGCAATGACACTGGTGCAGGGCAGCAGCGGCATTGACAGAGCAGAGGGAGAGAAGGGAAATTTTGCAGCTTAAATAGCCCGCCCAATTGGGAGGGTGCGATGGAAGATGGTCTGGAGAGTAAGGCATGTCACGTGAGTATGTGGCTGTGCAGCTCGAGTTGACTGCCTGAACTGGCTTGCAGGCTTCGCTTCATTTCTCTCCTAACAACATTAGCTTGTATTTAGTTCTGTTTATTAAAGGCCGGCTGGAAAGTGACTCAGTTTTCTTAACAAAGGGCAAAATGTCACAAAGATTTGTTGAAACTGCAACACTTTTAAAAAAAAAAAAATGATTAAGTCAATCAAATAATGACACAAAAAATGACAAACTTTTGTTCCACCCTCCAGAGCAAGGTTGTGTGTTTCTCTCTCTCTTATGTAACAATAAACTTGAAGCATTTTGAAACATTATTATTACCCAGTTTTTAGATTCATATTACTGTTGCATTGCTTTCTATGTTGCATTTTTATTGCTGCAGATGTTTAAGATTGTTACATTTTAAGGAGACCTATTATGATTTTTCCTTTTCCCCCTCTTGTAAATGTAAAAGATCTCATAAGTTAAAAGGTCAAAGTCTGCACCAACAGAAGCTCCTCTCTCCAACAGAAAACACTGCTCCTGAAACGCCTCGACAGCAGTCCTTTAATTCCGTGACTTTGTGACATCACACTATGACACCATGTCGCACATTTGCATGATTAGCTTATAGTTTGGCACATAAGACTTGATGTGACAGTGGGCTCTGTCACGGAGTACAGCAGCTTTCCTTCATAGCACAACACTCATCTTGCCCTCTGTTTATGTTAGCTGCGGCGGTGAGTGCACGCAACGTTTAGCGGCTAACAGTTCCGGTTGTAACACACACACATAACCCACGTAAGTTTATCCCTCCGCAAAATAAAACCAAGAAAGTGTGAGTCTAAACAGACGTTGTTTTATTGG
>OMLP01013316.1:0-30272 GCA_900302685.1 Spondyliosoma cantharus | reverse complement strand
CTGAGCTTCAGATTTCTGTTTTGTGCCGCACAGCACATATTCCACATATGCCAAGCCCCCTCCTGGAGCCATGTTGTATTGTTGTCCTGCGAGCGGTTACACAGCAACATCTGCCACTAAAATTGGCCTTAAATGCTTTGAGGTAGGCGAGAGGTGAGCGTGCAACAATGAGGGAAATGACAGAAAAGTGGGTCCCTCATGAGTAAGAGCTGTCTCTCTCCGGAGGCGTCGTTGTCTCTGGAGACACATCAGCTTCCTGATTGGTTGGCTGAGCTTCGGCCCTGCAACAGACGACGACGGGGAGAGACTCCCCCCTTCCATTGTCTGCCTTTGTTACGTAGATGGATATAGATGTGTTTCATTTATCTTAATGTACTGCACGTATGAATGCATTAGTCTCTACTGTTTTTACAGACGTGAGTGTGTTTCAGCTGTCATCCAGGAGGGCTCATTAGCCCCTCTGATTGGTGGACAGTCGTAAGCATTTTCACCTTTTGCAGGTAATTGACACCATGTTGTCAAGCCAATTTATGAAACCACCTGAGAGAGAGATACCAAGATGATGTTGTTGACAACGTATCAAGGAGGCATGTCGATGTAAGGAAGCATTCCTGGGATAAGTAATTACATTTAAAATAGAAATCCAGACAGTACTTGTTATGAGGAAAGTAATCACATTATCGCATGATTAAGTTGGTAATTTGTCACCGGCCAACACTGCTAAGGTGTTTTATGAAAGAGTGTGGCAATAGACTTCTACAATAGGATGCACCTGAAAGCGTGTGAGATGTATCAGAGAGCACAAAACAAAACTGCAGAAATAATGAATCGGGCGAGTACGTGTAGCCATCAACGTCCTTCATGTCAAAGAGCGAGAGCAACACCAGCAATTACTGTCAAAACTATGAAGAGCCTTCAAAATTCTGGATTTTTACCCTTCAAAATTTTTGCTAAATGTGCACAACTTCCATGCGCATCACTCCAAAAGGAGGGAGATGAATCATTTTGCTTGACTGCTTTCCTGAGCCAGGAGCTCCACAGAGATGGAGGAACTGAAAAAGGGGAGGAGGGGACCATTGTGAGACATCCAACTGGGAAGAAGAAGTGAGTGAGGAGAGGCTTAACCAGCCTGACATTGACATCCCGGCCAAAACATTCAAATGTGCCTCTCTAAGAACTGATCGCTGCCAACCCCTGCCACCACAGTAAAAACAATTCCAAAAGGCGATATTTTTCGGAATAATCCCTTCCAACTAGTTTATCAAACCTTACAGCACAAGGGGGGGAAGGGCCTCTGCCTGCCTCACGGGGACCTGAACATTACCAGCCTGCCAGTAGAGAAGTGAAGATTAACCACAATGTTGAGAATAGAAGCCCAACTACCAGGGTTGGGTCAGATTATTCCAATGTAGCGATTAAATACGGATTACATGATGATTTTTGTAATTAGTAATTACTTTTGGATCACTTCAAAGCCAACATTGATGTTACCGCTCCTTATTCTTTAAAAGAAATGGACACAGCCACAAAAAATTCCATAGCTCCATTAATATAATATAATATAAATATCTTATCTCAGCACACTTGAGGTTGACGACAGCAACTAGTTGATGTTGATGTCACAAACTGCACGGGACATAGATGTTATTGTGTAGCACATTTTTCAATGTGATGGTAATGTGGCCAGGAATGGACGGCAGTTTTGGAGGGACTACTGCTGCTTGAAGCTTCCATCTTGACTCATCACCGCTCTGTTTTGTCCTGCATGGTCCGCTACACAGTGGAGCACTTGTTTAAGAAAGGTTCATCTTGTATTGCTACATTGGTATTGTTCCCAGAACATTATAATTAATGTGGTTCCGGGACCATCATTAAAACTTTGAAAGCCTGTTGTTCTGATGTCATAGTTTTGCATCTCGTGTTGGTGTTCTTCCTGGGACACTACAATTAATGTTGCTCCAGAACCATTATTTCAACTTATGAGACAGCGTTGGAAACCGAACTGCAGCAAGCTGTCATGGTTAAGTGGGTTGTGTGCAGGACTTTTATACAGGCAACTGTCGTCTGTATCCCATTTGGAAGTTAATTTTCTTACTGTCAATTCACTGTTCACTGTTTGGTTACATTTAGGGAACTAAACTACTCAATTATGGAGCTAAAATACTTGGTTAGGTCTAGGGAACTAAAAAAACATTGGTTAGGTTTAGGAAACTGAAATTCTTAATAACGGTTAAGGAACTAAAACGCATGGTTCGGTTTAGGGAATTAAGTATATGGTTAGGTTTAGGGAACTAAAATGTTTTGTTAGGTTCAGGAAACTAAAATGTATGGTTATGTTTTTGGAATTAAAATAGTTAATTAGGTTCAAGGAACAAAAATAATTGGTCAGGTTTAGGGAACTAAAACATGCGATTAGGTTAGGGTACTAAAAAACATGATCAGGTTTGGAAAGCTAAAATGTTTGGTTCAGTTTACAGCATTAAAATACTTGGTTATGTTTAGGGAACCAAAATATAGTATATTAGTTTTAGGGACGTAATTACGTACGTAATTACTATTTTTTATTTCATCTGGGATGATTATAGCTACAGTATATATTATAGTATACTTACTTTTATAATTGATTGTGTAATCTCGATGACATGTGACCTGTTTCTGCCTAACCCTGCCTCCCACAGTACATTGAAGAATCCCCTTAACTCGACGAAGCACTGAAGCAAGAACTACCTCCCAAAACACCAGACACTTTCGTATTAACCCACACAAATGCACTTTGAGTCGTAAGTGCTCTTTCATTTTTATATGTTGGCATCACAAGCGGAAATTACAAATGTATTTTTCTTTTTCTCTTCAGAGTTCTGTCAATTCTTTCTCACGCAGGAGGTTATATAGATCAGGTGTGAAAAGTTCAGCGCCGATAATGGATACAGAGAGCGCAAGTTGACAGCATCAAACTTGTCTCTCACACACAAACTGATTTTATCCGCGGAGCTAAACATATCTCGGTCTCAGGTGACCCACCTGTGTATCGTTTCATAATTAATGAAGATTAAAAGTCTGCATTGTATTTCATGTTCAGTCATAAAATGTTGATGCGTCCCTCGGGAACCTTTCTTGGCCTTTGGTTAATGTGTCTGACAGCGCTGTCAGCACAAGTTACCATTGTATAAATACAGGAGTATTTTCATTTATTAGTGGGTGCTGCTTTCGGGTTCACACCAGGCCTGAAAGGAATGTCAGAGGTTACGCTGATTTCTATACATTTTTCATCACCCTTCTCCCTGTTTCATTACAGTTAAGGTGACAGGTCTGCTGTGGGGATAACACAGCCATTCAACTGCAAAATAAGTTTAGAATTCCACCGCTTAGGCAGCGCGAGTGAGATCCAGGAACGCTCTTCTTCAGTGGTGTCGTGATTTCTCCAACTTGCCGCTGCTCTCCTGTGGTGCTGCCAGCGTGATGAGTAGAGGAATAGTAATCTATCCAGAATGGTCACGTCATGAGTGAACGGTCACGATATGGAATTTCTTCTCCACATGGGAGGCCTGGCGGTGAATGTAAGAAGTCACCGGCGCAGTGAATATTTAAAACCCTGCGGTGCTTCAAGTTGCAAGTGTGGAGAAACACTTGTGTGACGACAAAAGGTGTCACACAGGCATTGTTCGTATTTCTATATAGGTACAGCAAACTGAAGCACTCTCTTATTCAGTTAGAATTAAAAAAAAATCGACACATTAGAGTCGCGGGTCCTAATTGGCGACTTCTTGGAAATCCACTGCTCCTTCAGCATCTTTACCTCAAATTGCTTTCCTTTCCAAGAGCCGAGCCCTCTACCTTTTCCGATTGCTCCGTTAAAAATCTCCCTGTACATTATGTATTGAGTTATGCGCACCTCGCTGACATATGATAAAGAGCCTTTCCCCCTCGCTGCTGTGTGGATGTGAAAGGAAGAAGAAAGGTTTAAACATTTCCTGCTCTCAGATGAATCACCTGTGCATTGTTTCATAATTAATTAGCCCATAAAGAGACTGAACAAAGGAAAGGGAAGAGGCAGCATCTTGCGAATCCACCAAGGTAATTAACATGCCTCCCTCAACCTGTAACATTTGCAACTCTCTCCCAATAATTGCCTCCTGCACCCACCGGGGGCCCCGGTGGTCCTGTGTTTGCCTGTTTACACACAGAGAGGTAAGACTGAGTGCGTTATATTTAGACTGGGATTTGATTTCAAAGACTCGGCTGTATTTAACCACCTTGTGAGAAGAAAAAAAAAAAAGGTGATAAAGTACTACAGTGAGTAAATCTTCCTTCTCTGAGTGGCTTTTCTTTAAATAGTGAACATTATGGAAATGAGAGCGCTGGATGTCCTCATCATATATATACACACTATTCCATACACTTTATTGCATTGTTGGAAAGTACTATGGATGAAATATCACAGGGGGCTGCTTGGTCCAAAATGTTCCTGTGCGCAACTATGTAGCCTCAGAAAACTTGTATCCGTCAGCAGCCCTGGGAGAGTTGTCAAACCGAAATGGTTTAATGCAAAATAGATGCATCCCCCCACGGTTTGTTTAAAATAGCTGCAGCCATTACCACGCAGGACGCAGCTGTAAAGCCAAGCCAAGCAAAGATCAAGGGAGTTAGCGAGTTATCATCCTTGCGCCGCATTCTCCATTTGGATACACATGGGGCACCACCCACTGAAATATGGCATAACAAATTTGATCTAAAAATATGAGCTCCAGTGGCAAATTTGATGTGGACAAATTAAATATTGATGGGTCATTGAAAGAGCTTTGCTTTCAAATTTCTAAGTTTAATGTCTCAGGGTGTGATTTCTGCATGAATGATGGGACACAAAAAGCGATAAATAATGTATTTATTTTTTGATGGGGAGCTTCATGAATGTGAAGGGATTAGAAAGAAAAAAAAAAAACCCCAGTGTGAATGATTCAGCATCTGCATCTTCGGAGGAACACATATCTAAGAAAAGAGATCACACTTCGCTGCCAGACACAGGCGGGCTCTTGAAGCAGGCCTTAAAGGAATAGTAAGATATTTGGGAAATATATTTTTGTTTCATTTTCTTGGTGACAGCTAGACATGGTTTCTGTCTGTCTGTAAGTCAACCATGTCTTATTAATCTGCTTATAAATAGCACAACTTCCTGCCCATTCTCACCCCCAGCGTGTCAAATACAGCAGCCCGGTCAGTGGCCGTATGCTTCTACATCAGGCACTGCTGGTAGAACTCCATGGTGACCCATTTGTGTCCAAGAATCTGAGAAATTTGTTTGATTTATGTAACCTGAGTAATTAGACGGATCGAAATGATGTGACGTTGCGCAAGTGACATCACATAAGTTATGTGAGATGAGTTTTGTCACCAGAGTATGATCTTTGCCTACATCTAGCCGAGTGTGTTATGATTCGGCGTCTTTTTGTTATGCTTTCTGTTTTATTTTGAATCCATGCCCTTTCGTGTCTCTTCTGGCTTTTCAGTGTCTCCTGTGTGTTTTTCCCGTCTGTGTTTCCCTTCGTTCCCACTCGTTTCCCTTCGCTCCTCACTCTCCTCACCTGTTCCTGATCCCCTCGTTAGTGTGTCTGTGTATTTAGTCTTTGTCCTCCCTGCGCTCCTCGTCGGTTCGTTCCGTGATGTACCCTGTGATTCCGGGGTCAGCCCTATGTTCCCACATTTCTAAGATTTTTCTTAAAATTAGGCCCTATGTTCCCACAGCCCTATGTTCTCACATTTCAAAATGAGGTCTTGTGTTCCTACATTTCCCTTCAATTTAAGGGTTAGGGTTAGGGGTTAAGGAAATGTGGGAACATAGAGCCTACTTTTGGAAAAAAAAATCTTACAAATGTGGGAACATAGGGCTGTGGGAACATAGGCTAGCTCCCGTGATTCCGTCAGCCTCTGTCCGTCTCGCCGCGATGTTCTCTAGTGTCTCCTTCTGTGTCTTCCCCTTTGGTATGTTTGGATGTTGATTTCTTAGCTTTGCATTTGATTTGAAGTTCGCTTTTCTATTGCACTTTATTTAAGCTGTTTTTTTGCTACTTTTTCTACTAGTTTTTGTACATTTCAGCTTTTGTAAAAGAAAGCTCGCTTTTTGTTTCCCCTATCCTGCCTCCCGTGTGTCTGCATGTGGGTCCTCCTCTAGTTTTCAGCGTAACGGAGTGGTTCTGGAGTCTAAACCCGACCTTCGCAAGGTTAGTAACTGTCATATAATGTCTTGATATGAGAAATGTTCATCAGTAAGCTCTATTTTGAAAACAGGAGGATGTATATTATGTATTACTGCTGGCATGACTGCGGAATCTTTGTTTTGAAAGTCTAGCTGGATGTTGCATATTCCGTATTATTACGGAGTGTCATAGGTTGAAGCTTAAGGCCACTGATCAAGATGTTGTACTTGATTAGTTCGGAGTGAGAATGTGTTGCGCCGTGATATGCTAGTCATTCGCATTAACTTCTGTGGAGAATAGATATATTGTCAGGTGACCTTGGTTGTCATAACAGAAGTTAACATGGTGGAAGTTGTGAACCAGTCAGAGTTTAGGCCTCAAAACTACTTGGTTGGGTTTAGGAAAAAAAAATAAAAAATTTAAACTTACGCCATTTGACTTGAGTATGTTGCGTGACATATGCAACTGAAGTTTAATACGTTATGTCTGTTGAATTATGGTGGTTTGAATCTTGAAGTTAAAACAAGTCGAAGTTGACTTTGGCTTCACATTAATCCTAACCCTACTAGGCCGGCTGACCTTTATTTCTGCGTGTATATGCATTGGGCACATCTGTTTTCTGCACAACCGAATACCAAGGACTGGCATTTCACCTCAACGCAAATTTGTACTTTGGCGTTTTTACTGCATGCTATTTGAAAAAGTGTAAACTTGTGTTAATAATACTATAATAGTATAGTATAATAATAATACTGAAGCGACTGGGCTGAGTAAATATGAAGCTACTGTCAGAAACTGGTTATCTAATCTGAGCGTGAAGACTGGAAACAGAGAAAACACCTATGTTTGGCCCTGTGTAATGGTGAGAAAAATCTACCTGCCAGCATCTATAAAGGTCACTAATCAAGGAGCTGTTTCATTTGTAGGAACCAAAGGGTAAAAGCTAACCTAGCTTCATACATGCACACATATCTGACATATCGTCATGGTTACTGTCGTACTGACTAGGATCCAACACACTGTTAAATCCACGGATGCTGCTTACCCAGACACTTATCTCACATCTTGATCAGACTTTTTAATGGGCATTCAGTGTTTCTTACCTCAATCCCCTGCCACCCCTTGCTGCGCTCAAGTGAGTGAACAGTCAAGGTCAATAGCTGATAACACTCTTAACCCAATAGTGACCTCGTGGCGGCTTGTTTCACTTGAGGGACCTCGCCGCGGTGGAGGCAATTTGTCATGTTCGCAATGTAACCGGCAATTACCCTGAATCCTTATAGGCATCATGTATCATTGACTCTCTGTAACTATCTGTGGACCTCACGAATCCCAGCTGATCCAAACAGGCCAAACATAGCCACCAAATTAGAATTTGACCTCAAATATGAAGAGTTTTTTTTTTTTTTTCTCTCTCTCTCTCTCTGAATGGAAAAAAATACGAGGACGCCGGACTGGAGAGAGTGTATTAAGCAGCAAACCCCTAACAGGGGATTGTCAGAGTATGATATTGAGTCTTTGTTATTTGGACCCACAGGGCTCAGTATTTGGTCAATAATTCATTGCTCTTTATTCATTGCACTTTTAATATTTTATCACTATCATTAAAACCCATCATTCACTCTTTCTTGATGCGCTTATAATCCTGAGAAGAAGGGCAACCATCTGTTTATTGAGCCGCTGCTGATGAAGAAGCAGAGAAGATGATGTGACCGACGTGATTATCCGCTGGCGATGAACTTAATTTTATTTTTTTTTTGTTTTAAATAATAAATGTAGGAGATATATAGAAATTCCTGACAGCTTTCTCCCTTTTTCACACCGTCGCCACACCGCCTCATTCCTTTCCTCCCTGCCGTACATCCTCCATACATCACAATCACATATGGGTCTAAAGTGGGTCAGCCCCATACTTTCCTTTGCTCAGTAAAAAAAAAAGACTATCCACGTTCATCATTGTGGTCTAAGCTCTTTGTTACTAGACACAATTATCCCTAAACAATGGCACTTGCACAAAGATTTCTTTTCTGTCTTTGGCTTTGGAGCGTTTACAGATTGCAGGATATAGTAGAAATGCCTGGCTTGGACTGAACTACTTTTGGCTTCACTTCAAAGATGTAAAAGTCCATTGGCGAGTTTTATGATCTTTTTTTTTTTAAATCCCACATTTCTATATCTTTCTGCTGTACGTGGTTGCTGATCTGAAGCATTCAGGCATTTGACACCATAAAGAAATACCTTGTAATAACATTCTTTCTGAAATAACTTATTCACAGACTGTGGTGAGTTGAATTTAAACCTTTAACACACATTTTCAAAACAAAGTGAGTGTTTCAAACTGATTTTAAGCTGTCTGGAAAAAATGTTGGATGTAACGTTTATGAAAACCACTGATGGATTCGCATCTGTACGTATCACAGGCTACGTACCATCTTGACATGTCATGTCACATTCACAATATATGTTTATGAGCTCACATTTATGTCTGGCCAGTGACCATATTTAAAGATTGTGTTTCAACATTTGTAAATGTGACATGCCTTTTGCCTTTTTGGCCTCAAAACCAGGTGTTTTTAATGAGACTTCTGGACTTCTGCTGGTTACCAGCAGTGTTTGTGGTGAAACAAATCGATACATTTGAAGGGAAGTCGGGACATATCTAGCCAGGGTTGTGTAGCGAGACCTTGGGACAATTACCAGCAGTGTTAGTGGCGAAATAATTGGGTGTGTTTAATGAGACCTCAGGACTATTACTAGCAGTGTTTGTGTGTTGATGAAGGCTCTCAGCCACCCAGCTCAGGGTAAATCTAAGTGCTATAACTGTGCTTGTTTCAGTTTCTTGAAGATGTTTCACCTCTCATCTAAGAGGCTTCTTCAGTTCTAACTACCTGGAGGGGAGTTGCAGGCTTTTAAACCCTCTAAAGAAGAACCAGAACTGAAGAAGCCCATTGGATGAAAGGTGAAACATCTGCAAGAAACCAGTTGTCTACGATACAGCACTTAGAAGGGTTCAGACTTCATCTCGACCCCGCATAGACATATCCGTTCTTTTGCAGAGGCACACATTGCCAACACTGATTCTGGCGATTGGGTTGCAAACTCCCTCAAGGCGGTATCTTTTATTGGTTTCAGTCTGTCTTTCCTTCATAGTCACCCAACCCTGAGAGATGCCAGAGTTTATTATTAGTTTCTTTTGGCATGTCTTGTACGTCAGTGGTTGGATCTGAAAGGAACCTGCAGCTACGATGCCTTTCACGACTGTGTACAATAGAAGCACTGCAGTTGTAAGTGAAAAGATAAAAGGGAAATCAAATGCAGAGCACGAGTCAGTCAGTGAATATCTTGTCTATTTCTACATAATAAACTGCGATGTTTGTTGAGCAGGGATCCGGACTGACACTCTATATTACACCAAACAAATTGACCTGACCATGACTTCATCTGTGTCTCAGGGACACATCTCCAGCCAAAGCCAAGAGACATGAATAACGAAAGGAAATCCACTTGTCTCCTCGGTTACATCAGAGCTGAGCCGGCAGGCTGCCTCACTGTGTCGCTCCAGGGGGGTCGAGTCTTCACCATGTTGTCGTCATGCCTGGCTGTGGGGGAACATTTCTTCCCAGACAGAGATCCAATCTGAACCGCGGGGAGAGAGTCCCCTCAAGGCTACAATGCCACAGACGACACACAAGATGGGAGAATGTGCAGAGACAGTGTTCTCCGTTTTTTTTTTTTAATAACAAATGAGAAGTATGACCAGCGGACTTTGTTCGGTTTCCCGCTCTCACCGTGGCCTAACTGATTTTGCGCTGTGTTCTTCATGTGTGCTCTTGATTTCTGATTTCCTCTGCGGCCTGTGAGTAGGTCCTGCCAGAGACGAGGGGAGAAGAAGTGTTTTTTCAATTAGATTTCTGACACATATGCTGAGGGGGTGTTGATAGTAAAAGTGCGAAAACGAGGTACTCTGACAGCTTTGTGACCTTCACACAGCCCTTCTAAACAATGTCATCCAGTCACAGGTAACCTTTCTGAGTAAAGACATGACGTTATTCTTAGTATCTAACTTAATTATGCTGTTCGAATGTGATGTCAGATTTACTCTAAGCCTGCCAGCGAGAACTGCCTACCTTAGCTTTCTTTTATACTGACAGTTACGATGTGCATTTGAGTGTTTTTTGTGACCTGTGATCTGTTAAAATAACTTTCAAATTTTGTTATTAAATAAAAGTTAAAGCTGCTGTCAGCGATACATTTCTAATAAAGTAATCGTGAAATAGCTCTATATTCCAACAGGAATCGGTGTTATAGAGGGTTTGGTTAGTAACCCGCGTCCCTCCTCCCTCCTGCTCATTCATTCTACAAACCACTCACCATTTATTTATATGTGTCACTGGCTGACATACCATATGGAGATCCCTACAAAATGTATCACTTTACATTACATGTGCAAGATTTGACCTTCATATCGGGAGCTAGAGGGGATGGTGCTGGAGTTACAGAACCACTGGATAGTTTTGACAAGGGATCTTGGCGTTTCAACATTTGTGAGCGTGACACTGCTGGATGTTTTTAAGGAGGCCTCTCAACAATGTAGCTGTGTTTGTGGCAACAAAAAATTAACATTTTTGACAGGGAAATTTGGACGTGTCAAGCCGTGTTTGACGTAACCGCATGTTTTCTCTTTTTCTATACTGACCTCAAGACTTCTTCAGTCATGTTTGTGGCGACCAAATCAGGTATTCTTAGCCAAAACATGATCTTTTTTTCCTAACACATAATGCAGTTCTGTGTCTGAACCTAACCAGACCATAAGCACAGTGTTGGCACGAGAAAAGACTGAACCTAAAAAAATGTCAAGTTGCAAAAATATCCACGGTTTGCAAAAAAAATGTACATTGCCAACTTTTATTCTGGCAATTGGGTTGCAGGATTTCAAAGGCTTAGCAAATCCCTGAAATGAGTTGAATGATGACAATAGGATATATTGTGGTATATAATATGTCGTGCTTTTGCAAGAAAATGTCAGTAAGTGTTACCTAGCATGACTTTGATGTTCCATTCTGTAAATAAGTCTGTTTGAATTTGTTTTGGAGTTTTCCAGCAGCTTTTTATCTGAGGTCAATGGGGAGTTATCCCTCTCTGGGGTCCGAGTGACTGCAAACATAAGTGGTTTCACTATGTAGTACTGTTTTTGTCAAACAGAAGGAATATTTGTATGTATTATTCACAAGAACATAATATATAAAACATTAAATGTTTTCCTTTTTGGCGTGAAAGCGATGCGTTATGGTCATTTGTGTACTTTGTCAACTTCAGTAAATGTGTAAGTCCAGTTTGTGGCAAAGTGTTTAAGGTTTTTAAGGTGAAAAATACATTTTAAAAACACAATTTAAAGAAGAAAATGGTTGAAGATTATTATTATTATTATTATTATTATTTATACTAACAGTAGTGAAGCGTGTGAGATCCCCAAACATCAACAGAACATAAATCAATGTTCCACTTTGATGCACTGTTTCTATTTTAAGGTGGGGTCATAAACATTGAACCACTGGCTTTAGCTCATCAATCAATACTTTCCAGAGTCTTGAAATCTGTCCTTTTTATGTACAGTAGCAGCATCTCGGTGAATGAATCAGCTGTGGCTATAAAAACACCTCTGGCGTACCTGAAAATAAATGCCGACAGTGGAAAGCATTGTCAGAAGAGAGGAAACCGCCGTAAATTACACGGAATGTAGTTTCTGTCGCTCAGGCGACTAAAAACCTACATAAAACAAACGGAGGTAAGGTGATCAAAACAATCTATTTACTCAGGAAGCCAGGAGTAAAGTGCAAACTGAGGACTGACTCTTCCCACCGCCTGACAGCCTCATAATAAAGTCAGATTTTAATTGTATAGCCAACGATGGGAAAAAATAAATTAAAACCTCAAGCCACCTTCAGGCATTCTTATGCATTATTTAAAGTAACTTACTCATCCAGAACCACGAGAAGTTCAGAAGAAAATAGATTTAAAGGTGCCTTCTAATAATTCATATTTGCACAATGTTGCGTCAGACCTTGAGTGACACAGTAGACTTCTAAAACACTCCTGACGCGTTGCATTTATTCCAAGAAGTCATCCGTCTAAAGTATGCAGTGCAGCTTGGGAGGTATTTTCAAAGGTGTATTAAGGTAGATTTTGGTGACAATGAATGTTTGCAGGCACAGCTCAGTCAGTTTGTAGGGTGCGTCGAAAGGTTCAAGTTTTAGAAACAAAACCGTCTGTAAACTGGAAAATAAGTTCTTAATAGAGTCATACTTTATTGCGAATGATTCCAGTTCCTCATCCCGTACGACCGAGAATGAAATTTATTCAAACAGTCTCATTCAGTGCACATCAATTTGATGCAACACTGCAGCAATCATCCCTCATTGACATTCAGACGGTCTCACGTTTCCATCTCTAACATCATTGGCTCTGACAGTTCAAGCATATTTCTCTAACAGATGACATCATGTGACACAGATGACTTCGCTCCCCAACCGGGGGGGGAGTTCGGTGCGCCGCTGAACTAATACGCCAACACATTTATACCTGCGATATTGGCTTATTTCTGTCCATTTGCTCCGACGAGACTGTAAGTGAAATCCCATCCTAATGGGGTTTTATGACACGTCAGTCTGAGTCTGACAAAGCCAGGAAGTCTCACGGGAACCTAATGTGTTAATCTAAATGATTTAAGTTGTCATCAGTGCTGACCGCGGCAGACAGAAATGCCTTGAAATATAATTACAGGGTTGCTGATAGACTGACATCCCAACTGTGACCATTTACTACCTTCGAAATGGCACTCATGAACATTTAGCATCATTTGCACAAAAGTTTTTCCTCCTAATCCAGTAACGATGCTTCATTTATGTTTAACATCTTCTGCACAAAAAAAAAAAAAAAGAAACACATGTGTGATGATGAGTTTATTATTAAGAGAAGCTTGAACTGTACTCAGCAGCCTTAAATACTGCACCGGTCAGTGGCCCAGGCTTCTAAGTTTGACACTGTTACCCTATAGCATCCCTTCTTGTAACACCTCTGTAGTATAAATGGTAAATGGACTTGCATTTCTGCAGAGCTTTTCCGGTCTGCTGACCGCTTAAAGCATTTTACAACACTTGTCACGTTCACCCAGTCACACACACATTCATACACTGATGGCGGAGGCTGCCATGCAAGGTGCCAACGGCTCATCAGGAGCAATTTGGTGTTTAGTATCTTGCTCAAAAACACTTTGACATGAAGCAGGGGATTTGAACCGGCAACCCTCCAATTACTAGACGACCCGCTCTATCTCCTGAGCTGCCCTAATATATATATAGTAGTATAAAGAGCAAGAAAAGTCCAAGTTGGGGATGGTCGGAGTGGTTTGATGGGTCATACACTGGACTTCACGCCATGAGGGGCCAAGAACCAGATGTGATATTTGTTGTGACTGAATTTAGTTATTTTACCCAAAGTTTGATCTTTCCCTGAATCTGACCAAACCACAACCTCATACCGCTCAAAAAGCTTTATTTTGAAAGTCTAGCCGGACACTGGCTGTTACTCAGGATTGCTAACTGGACCACAGAGCCATTCACAAGCACAACTGGCGTTAGTTGGTGTAGGTGGAGCCTCAAAGTTTGAAGCGTGAAGCAACATTACGTAACTTCTTGACCTTAAAATAACAGCTTCAGAACCATTTTGATTGCACAGCGTCTTGTAAAAAGTGTTGAATACATGAATACGTGACGGGTTTTGTTTGTAGTCAGCACCTACGTTACATCTGACAAATTGTTACAGACCTGGGATTTGAATTTACGACAGTGGCATCGACACAGAATGCCAGTTTCTATGTCACAGAGTTTGGAGTGAGAACGCGTTGCAGCCACCGCAGCCTTGTTGTGTTGAGATACACAGTAGAACTAGTACTCTACAGACAGAATGTCACCTTGAGCAGCCTGTTCGCTGGCAGCAGCAGGTGTGCCATCAGTGTGAGATGTTTTTTTTTCTCTTCTGATAAACTTCCACAGAAATATGACGTGTGATGCTACAGCGTCTCAGTCAAAAGACTTTAGACTTTTATTTATCCCACATCGGGGAAATTCACTCGTCACAATAGCGGGTAAGTACAGGACTTAGAATACTAAACATACTCAAAAGATTTGAATAAGAGAAAATATAAAATATACAAAGAAAGAAAGAAAGAAAGAAAGAAATACTTTGAGTGATAATTTTTTAGGTTGTCTCAACAAATTATTCTCAATTTACCTCCACGTGCTCAGCTGTATTACCTCTGTCAACACGATAAGGACCAAGAGATCACAACGTACTGCTGATTTTATCTGCTATTTAGTGTTGACCAACAATATTTAAAACTGACATATGTGACGATGTTGTGCTCACGATAGATGACATGTTGAACATCAGTAATCCCAATAATATGCTCACATGGCAGACGTGTCATGTTCTGCATTCAGGTGTCTCGTGCTGTTATGTGTTTACATCACAGAGGAGATATTCTCAAAGTCATTTGCCTCAGGACTTGGGATCTATCGATATCAGGCATACAGCAGGGATACAAAGTGGCACATCAGGTATGATGTATTGCGGAGCTGGTTTTATCTTTTCATGAGAGATCTGACACGAATCCACCGGTGTGGTCGATGTCTTTAATGACGGATGTGATGCAGTTCGATCGGCGCGTGTTTCTGCATGATGTGACGAGCGCTACAGTGTGCATTCTGGTACGGCAAGCCAGATGACAGACAAAATTCATTATGAGTCCTCACCGCATAGTGAGAAGATACAAAATATGACTAAAAGCAGAGGCTTGCGCAAAGTGCACATCAACAGGGGAATAGCTTGTCAAAGAGCCTCCTCTGTTCTCACGCCAGAAATCTAAGAACATCGGGCACTTTAATCTTTATTCTCATACACCCTCAGGCCAACTCCGCGGGTTATCTGAATAACCTACGGGGCTTCTTTCCATACTGGTAACGTGCAGAATGCACTTCCTTTGAATAAAGAACACAGATATGCAGGAATTCGGTCACTTGCACAGAACTGTGCACTGAAATGGAGTTTCGGAATTGTGATGTGTTTATTTTTTGAAAATTCTACATTTTACTTGCAAAACTGCACCGACCAACCAGTGTGAAGTCACAGTATTGATTTAAAAATGTTTATTAATCTTGCACTAAATATTAAAACATTCTAAAAACAGCGTAGTAACAACATGAGGCTCGACAGAGACGGGAAAGAAATACTGCCAAAACAAACATAACATTAAAATGAAGCCGGATGAACAAATTCCCCGTTGACACAAATCAATTACGACTTGTAAATGGATTCCTTGAACAAAGGCGGTTATCACCAGTACTAAAAGGTTAGCTGCTGTTTTACATGGCTCCTGAAGAAAGAATTTCATTAGTTTGGGTAAATTGAAACTTGTCAGCCCCCCAAATATCCTCAAATAACACCCAACCCATCCACAGCCACTTATAATATTCAATTATTGCTGGTGCCTATCTTTAATTAAGGGCTGTTTTAAAAAAAAAAAAAAAAATAGCCATCGACAACGGCCCCCCGACTCAGTAATTTCCTGTTAAAAACAAGGCTGCGTATCTGCGTCCGTCTGTCCGTCCGTCCTCCTGTCTGTCTAATCTAACCTCTAGCCACAGAATCTAACCGCTCACACTCAGAAAAAACATTCAACATCCCTGAGCAGTTTGGAAATGGCAAAAATGGAGGCATAACAGTATCAAGCCAGCCTGACTGCGGCTCCAGGCTCGCACAGCAATCTCCCCTCCACCAAATCCCTGCAGCACAATTCAATTCCATATCACTGCAGGCCAGGGCACCCAGTACCTAATCTAACAGCCATGAAAGGTTGGCAGGACGGCGAGCGTGAGGACACTCGTTCAGGTCCATGAAATAAAGGCCACCCCTCGCATGTAGTCCGACATTTTAGCAGTCATAATGATGATAATTGACATGTTAGTTGAGTATTTTTACACGCCATATTCACATGTGGACTAAAATTCACATGCATTTGGCTATTTTTACATGCGAACTAAAATGCTTCACGTGAAAATAAAATAACATCACATGCGGGTAACACTGTATAATAACAATAATTAATAAAAGGTCAATTTATAGTTTTTTAACCGTTTAAGCCGCTGTAAGAGTTATTGTCGTATTAAACATACAGTAATCACTGTTATAGAGCCAGTAAGGTGAGAAATGTTCTGGTATCCCTGCCCACCTCATCCAATAAGAAAAGAGAATTCAGTACAGTAGTTGGCTTTTTTTTCCCACACGTGGATTACAATCTCCAGACATGGAAACAAAAAAATGGCACGAATTCCACATTTTACATGCAGCTGGCTAAATCCACACACCAACTCAAATCTTGACACCTTAAAACAATCAGGATCTATCTCAAGATAACCCGATTGAGGTCTAAGTGCCGGAACGTTGTCGTCATTAAACTTAATTGCAAGTGAAGTGGACGGCGTGCGGGAGTCTTTTTTCGGTCTTCAGTCTTCTACTACGCACCTGTAGATCTTAAGGTGTGCAAAAGCTGCACTGTGAACATTTAAGCAATTTAAAAGATATTTAAAGATTCCCGTATGAATCATATCCGTTCATACGTGATAGGCTTTTTTCACATGTGGGTTCAAAGGGAATAGGTCAAAATTAACTATGTCTTAATGTGGCAAATAAAGGCAAATCAAAAGTAGCAGTAGTAGTGCTAATATATGTTTTAAAAAAGGCAACCCTGAAAGATTTATGAGGACTGAGATAACACGGACGTCTCTAGTCGGATGTCCTCAGGCAGGACTTTCCCAGATGCTCTGACTCGAACGGCTCAGTCACCTCTGTTGTTTTCTCTGGACTGTCCTCGCCAGGAGCCACCCTGAGGACGCCAGCCTGTGTGCTGTCTGGTGTGAGTCGCAACATGCGCGGCCCTAAAACCTTAAAGTCCACCTTCGAATCAAATAGAAAATGCAGAGATATCCAGTGGGGATGTGAGTGTTCAAAACACGTTTGTTAATGTTTAATTAAAGTTTGCAGAAGTTCAGCCAAACTTGATCTCAACACAGTTAAATAATAAATAAAAGTTGCACCGCAGCATTTTGGCATCGGTGAAAGAGAGCTTTGCTTGAGACCGGAGGAGAGGGAGTAACCTTAATAAGAGGAGGTAAGGTCATTCATAGCTGCCTGATAACACAATGACGAGCTGTAATGTGTCTGAAGGACGCTTTCTCTGTTCTCAGCTGCAGTAATGAAAGCACCGACACACCTTGACTTGAAAAGTTTAAATGAAAGTCTGAAATTAAGCTGCTAGGATTTAAGCAACAACAGCCAAAAAGAAAAAACAGGGTTTTTTTTTTTTCAATATTTCAGACATAACTTCACAGAACAAACTCTGATCTGCTAAAAAAAATCGATCATGGCTGCAGAAAACAATCCTGCAAACTGCTGCTATGTGTTAACTCATGTTTATACACAAACAGCCACTGATAAGAAAAGGTCTTGTTATGTGACATGCTTATTGTGTATACAGAGCTTTTGAGATTACATTCATGAATAATTATTGTAATAAGATTCATATTAAGCGAGTAAATTATATTATATGAGTTTTACCCTCCACTTAATCCCTGATGTCACAGAATTAATACATATTAATTGTACTCAGTGCAAAAAAAAAAAAGCAACTAACATACACAGTCTTAATTAGTAATCACATACACTGCATGTATACAGTATATTCATGAAACCCCTACATAGTTCACCTGGGAGTCTCCAAATAATTGCAGATCCTGCTAATAAATGGTCGTAATTAAAATGTAACACCCCGAGAGGAAATTGCTTTCTTAACAGTCTGCGAGCACGCGGCTACAGCTGTGGCTCAAATGTGTGGTGAGTTTTGAGAAAATCAGGAATATTTCAAGCATTAACGTATCCCCGGTACCGCTGCCCGACCGGAGGCTTCCCCTGAGGAAGCTGCCGAAAGCCCTAATAAGACAAGAAGCGAGTCTGAGATTAAAGAATGAATATTTAACATCTAAAGTGCCTTCAAACTTTAAATTCCCGTCCGACCTCACATGCTCTATGATTTCATGATCAAGTCCCCCAGGAGCAGCGCCCGACTTTGAGGCCAAATGGTCAAAGCGTGTTATAATAACGCCACGTGACGCACACTGGCCCAAAAAGACCTTCTTCCCATAAACTTAAGACGTGGTTGTAAAACAGCGGGTGACATTTTGCTGAGCATCTCCCCTGTGAAATGACTAGTTTCATGATTTGAGACATTCAGTCCGATAACATTCAGACAGTCTAGAAGAGCCGAACCATTCGAGTTAGAGGGCTAAACCGGATGATAGTCACTTGGCGGATGTGTCACCACTGTCGTAAATACAAATCCAAGGTGCCTGTAAGAAGATTGTAAGACATTTTGTGCATGCTAACTACAAACACACCTCATGGCATCATGTTATTTCTTGGAATCGTACATCCAAAAGTAAACATGCATACATGTTTTGCTGTGTGGCAGTCTGAGTTTGCACACAGCTCAACGACAGCAGCATGCCAAGCTAACATAAGCTGAACCAGGGAAAAATACGCTACGGTCACCTGGCTATGTGCTAACGGCTAAACCTCTGTCAAAATGAGCTGACTTGGCTTATGATCTTTTTACAATGTTCTTCATCTCAGAGATGCTAGCATGCTAATTAGCACTAAACGCAAAGTGAAGCTGATGCCGATTGGACTGCCATTAAACTGTTCTGGCATTTGAATAAACATCGTGTGTCGTACCAAGGCACTTCGCTCAACGACGCAAAAAGTCGGGGGATCACCAGCGGTACATCGTCAGGGGGACGATCGATATCTGCACCCAATGTAGCACCAAGTCGTTTTGGCAGTTGGCAAATTGTAGTTGGCTTGTGGCATGTCAGTAAGAGTGAAGATGGCCAAAGTCAGTCGGACTCATCCTCTGTGGGCAACTGATTGACTGACAGATCAACACTGCTATCCTTAAAGTCACACCTCTAGCATGGCTAATGAAAATGTACTATCGACTGGTGTATCTTAGAAGCTTTTCCATAGTCACCCAAACGTGAAAACAATAACCTTTACAACGATTGCATCGCATCTATAATGTTGCTTTTTCACAATGCTTTGTTCAAGTTAACCAAATAGTTTAAGTTTCAGAACCAAATGAATCAATACTTCATTGAGTTTACTTTTGTGGACACGGTTGGACTTAGTAGGGATTGGCAGAATCATCCGGTATGCTGCTGAAACATTATTCTCTGATGATTTTAAAGCACATAAGAGTGCTCTCTAATCACATCCTCCAAGCTCATTGTGGGCTGTTACAACATAACCAGGGAGTGTATCCGACTGTCGATCTTCATGAATTATAGTTCGACCCGCGTTGAGCTACAGACAGACGGAACTGTTCTACAACCTTTAAGAAGCAGCAGCCCGGCAGTGGATTCATCCAGCGGAGAATCGTGCTGTGCTGCCAATTATTGTCCTAAATTTTCCAAAGATATCCCATATTGGCTTGAATTGTGGAAAAATATGCACATTATTTCTCAAGAGTGTTTGAAGGTTGCAGAACCCCGATCCTCCCAAATTTTGGATTCTGTGCAACTCTTGCCAGCATCCGCACCTCCAGGTAGCTCTGGCCTCCACAAACCTTTCCCCTCTGTCTCTTTCAGGCCAGTCAGTCAGTCATCGCCAAAAGTTAATTTCTTTATACCCTGGCTTATAAATCTGTTCTCCTACGACAATCTAATTTGGTCATTGCTGTCAAAACAACCTAATCGCCAGAATAAATGTTAGCTAGGTCTGTTTCTGCAAAACCACAGATGAGTCAAAGCTGAACATCTTCTTTATGTCGCAACTTTGCGTTTGTTTCGCTTGATTTTCCATCTCTCCTCCGTCACGATGCCGTGCTTATGCTGCGCTTAGGTTTCTGCACAAAAAAAAACCTCTTTGGTTTGACCATGAATTTGGCTCAAAATTCCTCTTTTGGCCGCCACACAGTTGGCTGGAAATATCCCCTGGTCTCCTTCAAAATATTCAGTAGTGTAATTTGAACTGTGGTCAGCTGTTTGGCAACCTTGTTGGCTTGTGATAACACATCCGCCACCCCCCTCCACCCCCTCCTGCTGCGACAGGTGGCTAATAATAAGAATATAATGTGAACGTGACGTGCTGTGTTTGGTATAAATGTCAACCTGGGACGTATCCGTGGCTTGGAGAATATTAAAAACCTGGTGACTCATTGTTATTTTCTTGTATTTGTTGTCTCTTCCATGAAATCAAGTTTACACTTGAGAAAATGTGATGCCAGTGACAGGGCTGCTCAATGCCAAGGCACGGCTTTGACAAATATTCTTAATATAATGTACAATTCAATTGAAATAGATTTTTTTTTTTTTTTTAAGGTGGATGAAACGTATTTTGCTGCCTCCCCCGTCCACAGCAGCGCACTTATTGCTTTCCTACAGCGGTGCTCCTTCCTGCTTCACCTAACTGTGGGCATGACAACCGCCATACCCTCACATGACCCCAAAAAATCTGAACTATCCCTTTAAAGATTATGAGACTTTATGGAGGATTATGTAATCATGTCAAATAAAGTCAACATTGATGCTTTAAATAGAGATAACCTGCCTTACGGTGCTTTACATATTTACAGGTTTGAGGTTTCGGAGACATATTCTGCTCGTGTTCGACTGGAGGACTGCTGATACAAGCAGGATCCCCAACTGTCAAAAGTTTCCTCTAAAACAGAAAGCTGATCCATTTCAACTCAGCACATTCCAATTTATATTTCTCCCTCACACCGTGTCCTGTCCTCCCCCCGCTGTCACTCCGCTGTCCGTCTTACAGTGCTTTTCGAGCTGCTCATCCCTATCGTAATGACCTCCTCGGGGACCTGGAGGCGCTGTCTGCAATGCTCCGGCTGTTTGGTGAAGGACTTCGCCACTTCGTGTGAAACAATAAAGAGCGGTGACAGAGCGTGGTGCCAACTGTCCTCCTCTTTTTTTTTTAAAAAAGATCCGGTGGCAGAGTCGCGCGGAGAAAAAAAAACCTTCACGACGAGATGAAAAGGACAGTAAGTTGCGGGGTGAAGCCCTCTCTCTTGGTGCGATGATGGGGTGGGATGGGGAACAAAAAGTCTCTTTGATAGCGAACTCTCTTTGACAGCTCCTCATGTTGGCCGGTGAAATGTATTTCCTCTGGACAGAAAATGTGCGGCAACTTGTGAGAAAGTGGAGGAAGCTAAGATGCATGCTTAGAAGTGCCAATAAGGGTTAGTATCCAGTTAAAGGGGCACTTCGTAGTTTTGGAGAAGAAATCCAAACTCAGAATTTTGAATATTTACAATATTATTAATACAAACTCAGGAATATTTTTTTTATTCCATGACTGAGTAAACAAGCTGTTCTCAGGGGAAAATAAGGCCCCCACAACAATGTTTGAAGCTGGAAAAGGTGGCAGGGTCCGCCACATATAAACAAAGTAGAACAGTATGGAATTTGGTTGTTTATTTGGATTATTCAGTCATGAAAACAGACAGTTTGCTTAGGCATAAAAATCAGTCAATGAACGGTCCAAAACTACGTAGTGCTCCTTTAATGATTCTGTCATTGAATTTCTGCAAAGAAAGAAATCAATTTCCAAATGTTAATTTACAGCATTAGGCATTATTTGACTGAATATATAGGAAAGTAATTGATGCGTATGGCTCAGGGGGTAGAGCCAGCGTCTTATTATCGGGAGGTCGCTGGTTCGATTCCCCCGGTCTGCATGTCAAAGTGTCCTTAGGCAAGATACTGAACCCCAAACTGGTCCTGAGGTGCTGGTCGGCACCTTGCACGGCAGCCACCGCCATCAGTGTATGAATTACTGTACGTCGCTTTGGATGTCTGCTAAAATGTCCTGAATGTAAATGTCTAGCTGTATATCAAGCTATAAATATCACATCAATTAATAAACGTTTTGTGTTTTAGGACAAGAAGCTAGAAGATATAAAGGCAATATTAAGGACTTAAAGCAGGCTGCATCTATTGTATGAGGCCATGCTTAAAGTTCTCTGTAGCTCCGTTTTATTCTGAAACTAATGTTTCAGTGCTGCAGGCCTTGCACTCTGTGGGGAACACTAAAACATTGCATGCCTGCTGAAGTGGAGTTTATGCAAGAGCGGTGTGTTGAAGTTTTCCTCAATTTATGATACGTGGCCTCGACTCCGGTGCACTTAGATAACCACTTTAGATGTGCAAATATTTCCTCAAGTCTGAGCCTTTGTCCCACAAGCAGAAGGCCCCGACTTTTCCAAAAGTAGCAACTCCGGCGAGGAAGCACGCGCTTGTTTTCCGCTTTCCACTTCTGCGGCGATTAAAATCCAACAGAATCATTGAAAACAATTAGAATCACGTCCGGGCTGTCGTCTGCCTGACATGTGGCAGCCCCCTCTGGCTTCAGCTGCACAACTACTGGTCTCTCTTATGGTAATAAAACTGTCTATTTTTGGGATGAGGTTGTGACAGTAGCTCCGCGTGCGACTCTGCCATCAGTCTGTAACGATGGCATTAATTGGTTTGGAAAACAACAGTGGTTGTTCGGGTGTCTTTTTTTTTTAAAGTATTGCTGGTGATAGCTGCCCCTGTGGATGTGCTTATTTGTGTTTGTGTTTGACATGTTTCAGGGAGATGTCGGAACACGGGACAACGCATTAGAGATTTGACACAAACGACGCCTAAATGCTGTTGGAAGATATACTTAGAAAAAGTAGCAGTTCGACGGTGTAAAAATAACCTATTAGAAGTAGAAGTCTACAGGAAGGTACGGAGGAATTATGACGTACTGAAAGTAAAAGTTTGGAGTAGAGATACAAGGTGTGGCAAAAAAAAGGTAAAACTTAAGTAACTCTAAGTTCTAAATAAAGATGGAGTTGGTCACACTTTTTCTTGAACTTGTTTGTGTTTTGCCACTTTTAGTACTTAGTCTGTCCCACGTTACATTTCCAGCAATGTTTCCTTGCAGAGAAATCCGTAATTTGAATAATTTAAATGCTGCTTTCATGACTCTGAAAGCAGCTTATTGCAACCCACAGTGATGTTTATTGTTAGGTGGCGACCTCCAGTGGTCATGTAAATAGCGTCGCTGCAATTACCTATGTAACGTAGGTCCATTGGTAACTAAAGGTGCGTAAGTAATTTAACTATTTGAACCCAAACCACATTGTTTTCCTAAACCTAACCAAGCGAGTGTACTATGAAGGTCCAGTATGCCAGACGCTGAAACGGTCATGTTGCTTTGGCGACGGTGAAATATACTGCATGTTGTTTTGGGAGTCACTTGTCCAGCAGGTGAGTAATTTAGGTATGATGATGTGGTGCGATTGTTACACACCCTGCCAGAGTATGATCGCCCTCCCTCCACTCTCCCCCGCCGGACAGCTTTCAAATGACTAATGTCAGACGGCCCCCGTGCGAACCGTGCCTGGGTACAGTACACTTGTGTTCACACTAATCAAACGAGCTGGACTTGGGGTTCAAGTGTACTAGGATCCAGGGCCAATGTCACTTCTGTTCAACGAGGAAGACAACTCCCATGATCCCACAGTACTTCACGATATCATCCAACGACTTTTACTACTGTATCAAAAATTGTTTCGTGAACAAAAAAGGTTGAACAATCAGTGAATTACCAGTATTAGATCTATATAGGTAGTAAAATAAGTAGAAAATGGTTTCGGTGTATTCATATCGTATGCTTGTGTTTTCCTCATAGATGCTGAGACTAATCAGAGATGTACCTCGATGCAGGAAACTCATTTCTGCAAACCTCCGAGACCCCGACGTTCCTTCTTTTGGCCATTCAAACGAAACGGGAATCGTACGCAGAGAGAGGAGGAGGTGAGCATCCCCTCCAGGCCTCATAAAAAGCAGCATTAAGCTTCCCTAATTAAAGTGAACTCTCCCCCTTCTGAACAGTGAGCGTGACTTCTGGGACGTAATAGAGCCTCCTCAGGTCCTCTCTCAGCCTCATATCGGGCTCCTGCACAAGCTCCACTGCCGGAGCACTGCAGGCTACGACAATCAATAAAGAGCAACTTCATGAATAGAGAATATCTTCTCCACTATAAACAGTTACTATTTCCTGGCCGTGGCAGAATGGCTTGATTTAAATGCATTGGATGCTGAATGACACCACACCTCACAGCTGTAAAAGGTAATCTGCAATCCTCTCTAATAGCCGGGAGAGAGGAGCAGCACACACAGATCAAGTGAATTACACAAATGTCCGGAGCATTAAAATAAGGAGCATTATTCAAGTCTGGTAATATGGTATATCGCGTTAATGTTTACCGTCTTCCCCAGAACGGCGCTTGTTTTTCCCGTTCACCTTGTGGGCCGCTGCGCCGCTGTGAGGAAGACATCAACCCGAATGATAAACAACAAACAAAGCCCAGCAAAACAACAATATCATACCGCAGGCTCCATAATCACCTCCGAGATTTTTTTTTTTCCTTACAAACTTTTTTTTTGTAAGTTGTGGGAAGATACTGTTTTGTTTCCGTCCCATTTGGATTCATAAAGTTGTGGATCCTTGTGTGAGCGTTAAGTTAAGGCCAAAGTGCACAATGGCCGACTAATGAGGCTCAAATACAAGACGGGGAAACTGATTACACCGCTCGAGACACAATCACTCCTGCGATTACGGTCGAGTAGCTTCTTTCTTCTTAGTCACTGAAACAAACTATTTTTTCCCCCCATATTAACTGTCCAGTCCTTTCAAGAGGTGCATTGAGTTTTCATGTTGTGTTTTCGGGGAACATAAATCAGTTCAGAGCCGACGATGTACTCACACATTGATACATGCTTATCAGCTATTTAAGGGGCACATTTAACCATCAACTAAATTAACTTAAATACATTTTTTATCAAATAAAGAAAAGTAAGGAAAAGCTTTGGCTCGGACTATATTACAAGATGAAACATTTTAGAAGCAAGGCACAAGGAGCTTTGATTTTGTTTCATTCTGGCAGAAAGGCGGTATGAGCCCTGTGACAAAATGTATCACTGCCTTATGTCATTACATATCTTTACTTTATATGAACTTATGTAGGTTTTGATCTGACCTGAAGTGAGCTGGTGTCCTTGACATGTTTCATTTGTGTGTGGGAAACTTGCTTTCGATAGCTGAACGTTTAGTTTTCCATCGTCATGTAACTTAGCGTACCTGCACTCCTTGGTTAGACTCACCGAGTGCACTCTGGTGTACAGACGTCCGGCCTTTCAGCTGAAACGGATCAACTCTGTTATGCTATATTGTTCTGTTTTATCATCCCTTTTGTTGATCCACCTTTTATTTGCTCGGTTCTCTGCAAGGAAATACAACAACGTCCGCTACAATCACCCCCACCATCACGTGGCTTAAAGATCTTATCCTGGCTAGCGTATGCATGTGTTGAGAAAGCAGCTGAGAGTATCAGCGAGCACATGCGTGTTGCATGAAACACGTCCGACCTGCCTCCCTACCCTCCGGTGTCTACAGGAGCTGTTTCTCCTGCTGAGCAGCACCTGGTGAGTGAGTCGCTTCGACTGAATAAGAGCTCAGAACAATTTCCCTGTACTGTTCCACATCATGTAGTTAGCTAACACTAGGTGTAGTGCTGCCAGAACAGTGGCCCGCCAAGTCTTTTTCATCCAGGCAAAAGAAATTTCACAGTTTGCATTATCCAACTGCAATTGCTTGAATGTCCAATCTCGTAAAAGACATAATAAAACCTGCCTGGTATTTGGCTCATCCTTCTAATTTTGACACCTCTTGAGCGTCCTTTCTTGAAGCACCCCGCAGATGCACTTCTATAAAGATGAAGACAGAGTCAGCCCTAAATTCCACCAGATAGGTTTCACTCTAGTCTCAGTGTTTACCTCCACTGGCTCCACTGTGCTGCGTATCTGCTCCGTTGCAGCTCCAAATCCAAGCACTTCTAATCCTTCGGTCGGGAACACTTCTTGTTGTCGTTATAACACATACCTATTACTGGGGTTGCGTATGAAATGGAGGCTTAGTGCTAAATATACTTTATAATTTGTCCAACCGACCTGCAAGTGCACCTTGGGTCTTGGTTGGACGCCACCTCAAAGGATGGAACGGAGTAGTTAATAACAACACATCATTTCAGGCTACATGTAGGCGCAAAAGCACTTTTGAAGGTTTCCACTGGTAAATGTGTTCATGTGGCTCTTCCTGATGTGGGAGTTTGAGTGTGCACGACGTGAAACCACATGTGCGCTGCACTCACTCACTTAGCCTAAATTCAACACGGTGAATAATACAGATTAAGAAATCCGAGTCCAAACCTTTCTGAAAATGATGATGGAAGGTTTTTTTTTTTTCTTCTTGCGTGAGTGCTGAACACATTGTCGCTAGGCAACGTCTGACGTTCCAAACCTTGCCCAGGTGTGTAAGAGAGGTTACAGATATTATTCAAGTTCTGCTGAAGCATGAAGCCGATGCTTCTTACTGCTTCAGCAACTACTTGACGTGTTGAAAATGACATCGTTTTTCTATTCTGCTCTCGTACCACAAAAGAAAAACCTAATGATATCCAGTATTTAATTCAGGGCAGACAGGCATTGACTACAGCTGTCACGAATAAAGGCAAAGACAGGAAAGCACATTACTCCCCGCTGCCGTTATTATGGATATTATTCCGTCAAAACCAGCGAGTCCTTTGGTCGTTTGTCCAACAGGATCTAATTGCCTGCTGTGATTGTTTGTGTTGCCTCAACGACTTGGAGCAGATAATAAAGAATGCAGATGAGATGTTTGATAAATACTCAGAGGTGATGTTTACCCTATCGCGGGGACGGCATTCATTTCTTAAGTTCTTAAGCCTAATTATTCAATTTCGTGTATGGCCACCCGTCTCCCAACTGCTCTGAGGGGTTATTAACACGTAGAGGCGCTCGCTGATTTGGTGAACACATTGCTTTTATCCATGAAGAGCTTTTCTTTTGACTGTCATCCTCCTGTGTTCAGGTGGTTGTTTTTTTTCGTTGTTTATAGTTTACCCAGGTTGCATTTGTTTCATTTGATTTGAATTTAAATGGAATTGTGACTAAAACGAAATAAATGAAATGCCAAAAAGGAAAACCTGATCAATCCAGTCGGCATAATAAACGTGGCAATGTCCACCTCCGCAAAACGTGGACACGTGAAACACTGTGCTTATGTTTGGTTTAGGCGCAAAAAACACTTGGTTAGGGTTTAGGAAACGATCATGTTTCGGCTAACCTGGTTCAGTCGGCATGAACAGCTGGAAACAGAACCGACATCCAGTTTTGTTGCCACTAACATGTCCCGACTCTCCTGAAAACTATCTATTGGTTTCACGCTTGGGGCCCGGGCACACCAAACAATTCAAATCATATCAAATCAGTTTTATTTATATAATCACATTGCCTCAATGGGCTTTACAATCTGTACAGTGAATGATATCCTCTGACTTTATACTCTCAATTCAAGTGAGGAAAAAGAAAAAAAAACACTTTTAACAGGGGAAAAAGACAATGGAAGAAACCTCAGGAAGAGCAAACAGAGCGATCCCTCAACCAGGACAGACAGACATGCAATAGATGTCGCATGTACAGAAAAAAAATAAAATTGTAAACACAGTTTACAAGTTGCATTGACAGAATATCTGATATGTAAAGTTTATGAATCCAGGAGGGCGACTGAGCAGGACTAGGCCTCGCCAAGCGATGCCCGAGCTTACACGACCTCCTCTCCACCGTGCTGACCAGGGAGCGGGCAGGCCACACGAGTTGTTGATGCTGAAATGTTTTTACATACATAAAAAAAGCTCAGCGGGTCACAGGAACAAATGTGGGTACCTAAAATCCAGCGAGGTAAGAACCACGTTTATCGCCAGCTCTCTCCGGCCTGCTTATCTCACCCTGCTGCCCTGAACGCCTGTATCAGCTGCCAACATCGCTTCACTCTGAAAAGTGGATTTCAAACTATTCCCTTCGCTAATTACATTACTGGATGTTTATGTGGAATAAAAATATAATCATTTTAGAAGTGTGATGCACAACAACAGATTATTAATTCTCACCTCGGATTGTTTCTACATGTGGAAACGCAGGTTCCCACATAATTAGGGCAGAATAATTACTTTGAAAAGTTATTTAAGTGTTGACGCTTGATCTGTCTGCTCTGCTCAGGCTTAATTAAGGGCTCTGCCTCTGCATGTAAACAGGTGATGATAGCACACCTTGTGTCTGCTGTAATCAAAACAAAGCAGGTCCGTCAACAGTCGAACTTTTACAAAAAGTTTCGTCAGGGCTGAGTTCAAAGAGGGTGGTTTCTATAATGTAGACTTTAATTGCCCTGTTAACACTGTAGGCCGTGCTCTTTGCCGCTCTTTCATCCTTTCTACCTACGACTGTTGACTGCAGCTACATTGCACGGAAAATGTTAACATGCACGCATTTACATACTCGCACTTTTGGTCTCTTCACTTCTTACAAGTCTCAAAAAGTAATTAAAGCTGCACAAAACAACATTTTTATATTTACAATCGCTCCAAAACATTATTCAACCAGTAACAACCAGTGGGTTCCCCAGTTAAGGACGGCACACCGGGCCCAGTTTTAATACAATAGCCCCTAATTTCCTCTGGATACGTGTCCCCTGCGTTACGGCTCCAATACGGTTTTGCTCCGCCATACGGCAACCCCCACCGGTTGCATTTTGAGTCCGACATGGTGCAGTGTGGTAGACAACTGGCCTCCAGAGGTTGAGGAGTTTCCGCGATAATCACATGATCGCTCGCGACCGCAGTTATACGTATGTGTCATAAAAACAACAGCAGGAAGTGTTCCCGACCGGGACCAGTCAGCTCTGCTGACGTGGCGGAGACGTAACGCAGCGGACATGTATCCAGTGGAAATTAGGGGGTTCGACGAAGCGCCTTGGGATGGAAGATTTTATGTAAAAGTTGCTGCTTGAATTGATGAAGCTAGAGATTAAAATCATAGACTTAGTTCTACCCTGAGCTTGTTGTTTTGGTTTCCCGTGCTCTGACCGATTTTATAAACCTACTTTTCAGGCCATCGGGCAGGCCAAAAAAAGTGTTTTATTTTGGAAATTGACTATGCTCTGTGCTGTCGTGATGTCTGACTTCCTGTCTCGATGATCACGTTTTAAAGAATACAATGCATGCACTCATGAACATCAATGAAAGGGGCAACAAGTAAATCTCAACAGCATGTCGGCTGCCTAATGGCGAACAATATGGAGCCTCACACACAGAACACCGGTGCCTCTTCCCCACTTCGACAGGCGACAGTAGTCAGCTTTCTGTCCTTTTGTTCATCAGCTAACAAATCGGCATAAATTGTTTGCTCTGCAATTGTTCATGAAATCAAAATCGTGCCTGTTAGTCCCTGATAACTCCCCTTGATTCCAGCACTGGGTGAGTACTTTTTACGGTCTGTACTGCAAAACTATTTAAACTCACCGTCAGAAGAAAGCACACCAGTCTCAAAAACCCATTCACCTTGATGGAAGATCAGTGCCTTAAAATCTTTTCCTCACAAGTATTTTTCCAATCTTTTCTCATCTCTGAAGGAGGGGATGGGCATCGACACAGAGGGCGGCATTTTTTTCACGACGCCGTTTGCATCGACGGATGAATTCGTTCATCGTGAGATTTCGCCTGAACTCCGAAACCGAATACAGTCCTCCAGGTTGTCGCGAATGTTTTTTCACCTACAAGCACTTAACCTCTGCCAACTTTTCTTTCATACGTACAATTTTCTTTGCATGATGGAGCTCAGAAAGAAACATGATGGATATCTTAATGCAGCAAAAACACAATTCAACAATAGAACATGAAACATCACTTTAACGAGAAAAGGAGGCCGTGATGCAGAAGAGTGATGAGACCCCGGAAATGTGTCGTATCCATCACACGCTGGCAGAAGGTAAAAAAAAAAAAAAAACAGCGAACAA
>OMLP01013314.1:27036-39994 GCA_900302685.1 Spondyliosoma cantharus | reverse complement strand
CTTTCTCCTGGAAGACGGGGCGGGGGAAAACAAAGCCGGGCCTTTTTTGTGTGCGGCGGTTTGATGTGAGGTGTGAGTTACGATGACAAGGTCCAGGGTCCGTCTGTGGCAACAATGCCAGTGTACAGAGAGTGACTCAGATGCTAACAGCACTTTTATTCCTCGAGATACAGAACAGAACAGCTGAGCACACGGAGCGCACATTGGTCACATGGAACCTCAGATGGAGGGCTCTGATAAAGCTCAGCCATAAACAGCATCCAGCCCAGCTCCTCTCTCTCTCTGACTTTCTGTTTAACTCCCCCTCTCATCCTCCCGTCCTCCACCCTGCCCGAATCTACTACTCGCCACTTTCTTACACTCTTTCTTTGTCTCTCTTTCCTTCCCACCCTCTCCTCTCTCCCTACCTTCGTGGGCAGCAGAGCTTACAGCCCATCTGGCACTGACTCACAGGGCCCACTCTGAGCTGGGGGAGATCAATAGTGACAAACATTGCACATGGCTCTTATATTAAAAGGATTAGACATGGCTGCAAACAGAGTATCCACGCGGCCTATTCACGTATCTTTACACTGCTTGTGTATTTCCATGCAGGCCCTGTTGTGAGAAGTATAAATATTTGAGAGGCTTTAAATATCCAGTCTCCCATCGGATACCTAATTTCTGTCTTTCTGTCCGAAGTTGAAGGTCAGAACCTGGCGACCGACAACATCTCGGTGATCGAGGGTGAAATGGCCACTATCAGCTGCAGGGTGAAGAACAACGATGACTCCGTCATCCAGCTGCTCAACCCCAACAGACAAACCATCTACTTCAAAGACGTGAGACGTAAGTGCCAACGGCTCAGACACGGTGTTGAACATGTCTCCTGCAATCTTGTGAAGTAAGCATGAAATATGACAAACAGACAGAAACCTGTTTTCCATACAGAAAAGGAAGATTCAGTTTTAAATCAAAGTCCTGTTTTTGTAGTTGTTGACTTTGTTCCATGATAACCACCACTGTTAAAGATATGGGGAGAAAAGATACGAAATGTGAATATAAACACCTGTTTGCCCTTGTAGAAGCTCAAACATTAAACTAAAGCTGCAACTATACGTTGACTAATCAATTTGTCGATTGAAAATAATTGAACAGCAACTACTTTGACAATCAATTAAAAGTAATTACTATTCTGCTCCGATCGCATTTCAATTTTCAAGCAAAAAGGTCAAACATTTGCTGGTTCCAGCCATTAAAAATGAAGGATTTGGTGCTTTTCTTTTTAATCCAAGTGAAGAGTCTTTTGGTTTTGGGCTGTAAGTTGGACAAAAAAGCAATTTTAAAGTCATTACTTCAGGCTCTGGGAAATTGCGACGAGCATTTTTCAGTTTTTTTTTTTTTTTTTACATTTAATGGATTAAAAATTAAAAAGGGGTTTATTCTGGGCTGAGACCCGTCCTCCTTCCAAGTTCGAGAAAAATCTGCTCTGTAATTTTTGTGCGATTCTGCTGACAAACCAACAAACCAAACACCCAACAAAGGAATGGACGTGGGCGGAAAAATGACTTGGCGGAGATAATAACTGTTATACGCAGCCCCATTAAACTTATACTGACTGTAGTACGCACTGCGGCTGTCACCACTGTTGTTAACCCGTCACATTACCTCCTGTAGTTAAATTGTGACTCGCACACATTTCAGGCAAAGTCAGGTTTGGCTGTGTTCTACTAACGTTACAAGATACTTGAGCCTTGCAAAGTCAGCAAACTGGAGTACAAGGCACAACCTGTTGAATATAAACAATGCAACAATCAAATGGGAATTCTGCTTAAAACTGGCAATAAATTATTATTATTATTTTCTTTTTTGCTTTAATATATCACAACAAATGTAAACCCGTAAACCTCGCTTTCAATATGCTTGCTTGTTTGCCACCGGGCACGAAATCTCCTGAGAAGACCGAGGCTGACTAGTGTCAGGCTGGCACCAATTTCTATCTGCTTTCACGTCTAACATCTTATAGATTAAATGATTAAGAAAACCTCATGTTGTTGGTGGTTGTTACTCTGAGGAAAACAAGAAGCAATTGGGTTGTTTTTACAACAACATTGCTAAAAATAAAACCACTTGAAGATTGTTTCCACTTCAAGTTTGAAATCTTAACTCTGCTTTAATTTTTTATTATTATTTATTATTTCCCACAACTTTACCTAAATCATTTAAATTGTCTAAATCGATTTTTAACCTTAACTAAAGTGGTTTTACTTGTGTAAATGTGTCACATTTGATATACGTGACAATGATCTGACTGTATCCGCTCATTAAAATCCAATTTGTGGTTGAAGAGCTGATTCCTCACAACGGTGTAACCACATCATCTAATCTGCGTTACAGCGTTTGTGCTAATTTCACTACATCTATAAATGTTATTGCACAAATGGAGCCGCTACAGCAATTTTTTTTTTTTTTTTTTCCTTTGAGCTGTTTTTGTGTACTAAAGGACTCTCTCATGTTTTGACATTACAGTGGAGGTATCAGATATCACAACGAAGATCACCTCCAGCTTTAGGTTCAGATCTATGGGAACCTGATTCCATCTGTCCTTGACTTTTTGGCTCTTGTACAAAAGTCATTATGCTTCGGAATGCGGCAAGATTAATATGAGATAATACACAGTGCTACCATAATGGGAATACTTCTGTGTCCTTGTCACTGTTCGATTTTACGATAATCTCTTAGATTAGGATATTGAACGTTATGATTATGCATGAGCATATGGACTACTTCTACTTGGGAGTTTTTGTCTCTGCTTTTTTTTTTTTTTTTTACTTGTTTGTCTCTGGGATCCGAGCCAAGATTCAAGGTGATCGAGAAACACCCTTCATCTCAGTCTATATTGCATCCCAGCTGTTATTTCACAAGTCTAGGTAGCGAGACGCGCGTTCCATTTTCTCACTTGCTAAGAGCGTCGAGGGAGTTTGAGTACACATCTTCGTCATATTTGTACAAAATACCCAAAGCTTCCTGAGAAACATGGCGGAGAGGATTGGATTCATATGAAAGCGTAGGTCATGTTGTGCTACGCAACTTGCAAATGTTTATTCTGATACCAAGGAGATACAGAGAGACTGGGATCATGTCAGCATCAACAATGAATAATTAGCTCTTAAATCCTGCTGACAAAAAAACCCCAAAACTCTTTTAATCTGCTCCATGTGGGCCTGAAACAAGCCATTTTCTCTGCTTTGGTCAGTGCAGTTCCTTTGTCAACAACAAAACACAAAAGGGGTTTTTGTTTATCTGCAATTACATCTGAATTCATATCAGCTTTCTGACAGGTGGCTGGACCGTTATGGGGCTGTGTGTTTGTGTGCCTCGTAATGGGGTCTAGTGAACCCCACGGCAGCGCTATTCTAGGCTCTGCTCCTAAAGGACTGCTGGTTCTGCAGGGACCCCCCTCAGCCAGTGGCATTGTTACCTGTCAACGGGGCCCGCTCGACACAGTGGCAGATCTTTGTATACAAGGAAGCAGACAGCAGCAACATGGAGACACACAAGGAGCTACAAGAACAGCAGCCACCACCGAAGCGGCGGACACAGAAACCAACAAATATCAAAACAATGACAGCTTTAACGGTACCGGCGAAGGCCAGATAAACAAATTTCCATCGTGGCAAATAAAGATGAATTATGTCACAGGTAGAGAGGCTGAGCGACTGTTGTTGGGACGAGCCATTTATTCTGCCAGATATATGCGAAATGACGTGCAATTTGGTGGAGTTGTCAGCCGAAATGGGAGAAATGAGCTTTTATCAGCAGAGGTGGACCTCTACGGATGGTGATGCAATACCGCACCATTATTTATTCACCGCATCTTTGCTCAGGAGTTGTCTGACTTTGTCTAACAAAGGTTTAATGTTTAAAGTGATCGTCTGCCAAAAGACTTTCCTTTTAGCATCAAATACGCTCTCTCCCTGGAGGTTAAAAAGCCCCAAGAAACCTGACTTCAAATCTGAAGGATTTTCTCTTTAACATCTACATCTATAACACCTAAACTAAAGTTTGTGAGAGAAAAAGAGCCTTCACATGCTTACAGAGAGTTTAATACTCAGCTGATCACACATTTGCTTCAAATGTTCCTAAATTGTGATAGGCGAATAGTGCATGTACCAATCATGTATTTGGTTGTATTTGAAGTGGGGAAACTAGAAAGAGAAGCAAGGACAAAAACACAAACACACAAATCTAATACCACTAAAGCTGTGTTTATGTAACACCCAGTCAATAAGAAGTTGATTGGTAGAAACTACAGGTGATTACAGATCACCAACTGATTACTTAAATCAAGACAAATACTTTTTGTATCATAAGTTTTCTGATATTTTATATAAATGTGAAAATGTGACCGAGTCTGATTAAAAATGCACTTCCAGAAGACAATTCTGAAAATCCAAATGCCAGATTCAAATCCCTGTTTTTATTTTGTTCACATTTTGGAGTCAAAGATTTGATTTTTTTTTTTTTTTTATCACTCCATAAATCACAAAGTACTGCCAGTAAGCAGAAAAACAAGTAGTCAATCAACACAACACAATTATTTTTCTGTGTTTCAAGTTTTCTTATATTCCATGTTTAAATGTGCAAATCTAATTAACCCTCTGAACCCCACAGCATGTCGGCGGGTTGGAAAACATGTTTTCTTGAATCTATAAATTGACATCAACTGTAAAACCAGAAACTATTGTTGGATTTTCACGTGTCTGAATTCAGTCGAGCAAACATGTTCAGGTCAACGAACACTTCTGTCAGGAAAAACAACAAAAACTAATCTTCATCAAAATCAGTTTATTCCACACGTCTCATTTAATATTTCTTAAAAAAAAACTGTCAGCACTGAACATCAGTTTCATTAAATTACATACATAAACATTTCTATTTGCATTTTCTTTTTTTATAGAATAAATAATCACCTACTTCTTCACTCTTGTACATCACAGTAATAGTCAACAGTGAATGAAAAACATGACTGGAGCAAACAAAAATACTCAAAACCTGATTGAGGTTCAGAGGGTGCAACAGATATGAGATTTAAAGTAAACACCTAAATATGTATTTGGCCTATTTTCTTTCCTGAAGAAGTCTGAAAGAAAATTGTGTTGTGGAAGTAAAATACCCCCAAATCTAAAAAAATTGACCAGTGCATGAAAAAAAAATCATCAAGCCACTTCAGGAAAAACAGCAGCTGTACAGCTTGAATTCATGTCAGTATTGTTGGTTTTATTGGATTCCTGTGGAAATATCCTGAAACAGTGACAAGTGTTCACGTCTCTGTCCAATAACGTCCACTAAGTTAATCCTGCAAAAACACAGCTTTGAAGAGCAGCATAAACCAGCTGTGAACAAAATCACCTTTTAGACTAACTGGTTAGCAAAACAATTGTTTTTTTCCACATCCAGCAGGAACAAAGCAGCGTTATTATTCATCTGGAGTTGTGTTTCTGCCCACCTGGCAGATGTGAGTCCAGCATTCACAGTTTTTTGCTCTGTTTTTGGTTTCCACTGACACCTGAGAGAAATATCTGACTCGTTAGCAGCTAGATCTCAACACCGTTCACCAGTCGCTAACTATATAACGCTACAACGGCGGTGAGAGTGAAGCAGAAATCAAAACAATAAATAGTTAAGTGACGATATAAACAGTCATCTGACTTGTTGTATAAAAATATTGATTTTAGAAATTTTGCTTCGTTAAAACACGGATTGCTGAGAACAAACTGAGTTAAAATGTAAGTTAAAAATAACATGGATCTGTCAGATTCAGCCTGCTCTCACTCACAATGTGTCTGTACTCTTGTAGCGTCACTTGTTGATGCTCCCTTCTATTGCAATAGTATAAAGAGCGGGAAAAGTCCAAGCTTGTGGTTGGTTTGCGTGGCTTCCGTCCAGAGACCAGGGTTTTTGTTGACCAATTGTTTCTGTTTTCCTCAGAATCCCAAATGAAAAACAACACAGGACAAAACATTCAATCATTTAGTTTATAATAGAAGTCAATCGGCAGTTAACCTCCCTTTTTCTGGAGTGCAGACAAAACTCTACAGCGGTGGCGAGGTTTCGAGAGAATAAATGTAAATACTGGTGGTTTAAATTTTCTTTACACATTACATTGTACAATCAACATTTACTTCTAAATGGTCCGTCGAGGCAGAAAACTGAAATGTACCTTACGGAAATTACGTTGTTTTTTGTAACCCAAAGTATGATCTCATCCTAAACCTAACCGTGTAGTTTTTCTTGACTAAACCTAACCAAACTGCTTAGTAATGTTCCAAAGTAATATAATGTCATACTATGCAAACTGTTTGTCAGCATGCTTTAATTTGAAAGTCTAACCGGACGATGCATGTAGCTTTTTTTTTTTTTGCAAATCAGACCACGGAGCCCGAGTTAGGAGTGAGAGTTTGTTCTGTCAGAGGCTATTGTACAGATCAAATGACTTATTTAGGAACATATCAGCTGTTTAATCTTCAATGAAAGTGTTAATTGATACCTGAACATCTTGACATATTATGTGAAAGCACACTGGAACACTGACTAAGAGATACTGCCTAATGCGCTCCCCTCCATGCTCTTACGTAAGCAGCCATCCGGTTATGAAACTCCCTCGCACTAAACTATACTCACAGTCGCAGAAGTGAAGGGTTTCCCTCCCTAGCAGGTGCTTTGGCTCTCAAAGTGCATCAGTGTCATTGTTTCCCCTTTGAGGAGAGACTTCCAAAGAGCTCTCAAATTATATCAGGGGATGAGGTTTCATGTTGACACTGCCCCGAGACCTTGGGTAATGATCACGATGCTAAGTGTAAAGCCTGAAGGGAATAACAAACTCCCCGCGCTTTAAACAGAGGGCTGAATGGAGTTCGTTAGCTTGACAGATGCAGAGAGGACTTGATAAAGAAGGCAGGTCAAAACATCAAAAGGGCTCCCAATCAAATCAACCAAGGCTGTTTATGTAAAAGAGCACTCAGGGACGAGGGCTGACCCAAATGAAAAAGCAGGGGTGAAAAAAAACTAATCCAGTTCGACGACATTAAAAGGAAATTTAGTCAATCTGTGCCTGCATTAGGACACAGATTCCCGACTACTTTTGATTTTTTTTTTCGAGTTTCAGGCATCCCGACCCCTCTCCCCTACCTCTTGCGCTGTGATTTAATTCATTATGTATGTTTGAAAGCCTCTCCTTTTTCTCGAATATATGAGCTCGACGCGTCCATCCATGACCAGCAGCAGTCCGTTTTAAGAGTTCCCAGCTTGTTAGGAGTCCTCATGAGCACTCTTCACACTTTTCCTGTCTTTGCGAGTGCTCCGTGGACTGTAAAGCTACTTTATAAATCAACTTGTGTGAATCATTTTCAGACTCACTTTTTTTTTCCTTTTACTCAATTAAGGAGAAAGCCCACAGAAGGGCAGCACTCTTTCCCCCTCTGCGGCCCTTCTCATTTTCCCCCCGCGTCTCACTTTGCCCACCCCGACCCTCCCTCATTCTCACCTCCCTTCACCCCCCCCTCCATGTCTCACGGTTGTGTCCCTGTTCCCTGTATCGTCACTGTCTCTGTCTCTGTCTCACATGTATCCCCACAGCTCTGAAGGACAGCCGGTTCCAGCTGGTGAATTTCACTGACAATGAACTGCGGGTGTCTCTGTCCAATGTGTCACTCTCCGATGAGGGACGCTATGTGTGCCAGCTCTACACAGATCCTCCTCAGGAAGCCTACGCAGACATCACTGTCCTGGGTAGGTGCGAGGGTGCATGTGTGAACCCTCGCGCACATACATCGCACCCCTCTCCTCACACACACGCACACACACGCGCACACACACACACACACACACACACACACAGCGTGCGCTTTTATTGTATTTCCCTCCGTTATAGCTAGTGAATGTGAAATAATAGTAATCTTTGATCTTGTTATCTTTTTGCAATTGAAACAAAATGTCAGCCAATTAGGCTCTCGCAGTGCTCAACAGCATAACGAAAAGGAGCAGATGCTGAAACTGATGGCTCAGACCACGTCGGTTTTGGCAGCTGTGTTGACTCTGTGAATCCCGGTGAATGTTGACTTGGCTGCTCCAAACGAGTCCCTATTGAGAGTCAGCTGTGCCACACTTTGATGCTTTGGAGTGAAATTACTCTAGTTAAGCTTTATTATACATGCAGACATCCTGGGGGATTGAAAGGAATTAAAAGCACTTTAAAGTAATTACTCTGGTTGTACAATTGAAACCTAGCTGCAGTATTTCTGAACCAAGGGTTGCATTGAAGAGTCCTTGAAATAAACACCCCGCTGACTTCTCTGCTTTCAAGTAACTGGAGTTTAGCAAGTTTGATGACTAATTCAGGGGAATGGCGGACAACCCCGCCTTCCCCCTTATTTTGCGTATGTAACCATACGATGCAATGACGTATATAAATTCGGCAAAGAATTTCGGGAAACACAAGCTGAGGTAATGTGTAACTAATGCATGATTTGATGCATGAATTACCGGATGTATCACGAATTCCTTCAGCTCAGCTCACATGTAAGAAATGATTAAGTGGCTTTGAGTTTATGTGATTTGTGGCGCGTCAATCTGCCGCCCTGGTCCAAACTGAAATATTTCAACAACTGTTTGATGGATGGCCGTGAAATTTATGGTCTTCAGAGGATGAATCACACGCACGTTGGTGATCCTCTTATGTTTTCCCCCCCGAGCCACCAGCAGATTGACATTAATGGTTTTGAGTAAAAACGTCTTGACATCTATTGGATGGATTGCCATGAAATCGGCAGCAGATATTCATGTCACCCTCGGGATTCATTTTTTACGACTTTGGTGATTCCTGACTTTTGTGTTGTGCCACCAAGAGGTCAACATATCAGCTCGTCCTAAATAGCTTAAGGGTCCATCCAACGGATCGAACGGCTCCAGTTCCTGAAGCTAATTTCCCATTCAGTCATTTCACTGACATTTCGCAAAAGATTCTTATATGAAAGAGATTTAAGTCTGGAACCAACCCAAACAACTAGGATATGAATTTGAGCATAAAACATTGGATTTGGAACGAGAAAGAAATTTGGAAAATGGAGAAAAAGGCAAATTTAAAAGAGTGAAGGACTACTCAAGCCATAAATCATCGCAGTTGATTCCTTTCCAACGACTCTCAGCTCAGTACAAGGCCTGACTTGTGATTTCATCCCATTGGACACTTTTCCACAGAATGTCAGAAAGGGAAATCATGTCATCGCCATGTTTTCTTTAAAACAAGCTTGATATAATACAGATTTGTGGCTTCTACAGGAGTGATTACCATCATTTCACATAGCTGATAACTTGTGCTAAGTCTGTCTTGAATTGTAAAGACATTATGGCTGATAATCAACATCCACGGTTCAGAATATCAAGGGATCTCTGTTGAGCTCTGTACATTGATCTATGAACAAATACCTGCAAAACGAATAACATTCTTAGTTGTTCTTTGTGCATGCTAACATGCTAAACTAAGACCACCATGCTGAGGGAAGTTTGCATCTACTTATGAGTGAGAGGCCGGCTAACTGAGCTAACCGCTAACTAAATAATCTTTTGCTCAGTGATACGGTTGGTTGGTTGTTTGGTTGGTAAAAAGAAAATTATTCTTGCATGAAACTGTTAACATGATCTGTGGTCATGATTGCTGTCAAGTTTTTCCAAATGTATTTTGAGTGCCATCTAGTTGTTTTCATCCAGAGAGGGCAGACACATCTCTCAGGCCGATATTTCCAAAGCAGGGTTACTCACACCAACACATTCTCGATGGATGAATAGCACTACAGATATGTGATTTTTGTTTCTTGTTTTGAAATCCTTGCAGCCAAAATTGGCTTTTGAGCTGCTCTTTAGCGTCAGCATGTGACCATGTTACCATGCTGGCACAGCATTTAGCTCAAAGCACAGTGAGGGCAGCCTCACAGAGCTGCTGCTGAGGCTGCAGACTCACCGTCACTTCATACATTAATTTATGTCACCAAATTAGCTGCAATCCAGCTTCATGGAAAGGGGCACATCAGACCCGTACTTTTCTTTACACGAGCCTCTCTGAAAGCAGAATACCTTTTTTTTCATCCAGCGGGTGATAAGATGCAAACAGCGACATGCTGCTGGAGGAGCCGGCGCTGTTCATGTCTCACACAACATCCAGCAGGTGTTAGCTGACAAGTCATGAGAAAAAATGGACAGACATGTTAAAGCAGACAGAAGGGCCACAAATTGCACAATGAATTCACTATGAATTCATTACTTTACCATTATTTCACACATGAGATCGCCGCCTGCCACCTGGATTAGTATCCTTTCAAGTACAATCAAGATGCAAATTTGCAATTAAGTACTTTTATACTATTAAAAGTGAGTCTTAACAGGTGATTCTAGAGAGGAGGATTGAATGCAGGATCCTCGTAAAACTTTCTCTAACTGGATTCCACCTAGTTTGGGGCCACATGAATGTATGAAGCAACTTTGAGTTACCAATTTATGATATTTTAAGTGCAATCTAATGACAGAAGCTCATATGATCATTTCTTAGTGGTGAGAAAAAGGATCTGCACATTAGTTAAACGTGTGTTTTGTCTCTTTTTAAATGCTTCCCTTGCTGGTGTCTCTCTGACCGTGACCGTTGCCGTGGGTCAGTCCCGCCAGGCAGCCCAATCATCGAGAGCCGCGAGGAGGTGGTCAGCGAGGGGAACGAGACGGAGCTCACCTGCACCGCCATCGGCAGCAAGCCAGCTGCCTCCATCAGATGGATGAAAGGGGAGGAAGAACTGACAGGTCAGTAGAATAACAGCCTCCCCCAGTTTGCCTCACACGCTCCGGGCCTGTCCTCTCTCCCTACGCGTCCTGCTCTCTGGAGGAGCTCCCTCTGTATTACGAAATGTAGTTCTCCTGGAAAACATTAACGTGATGCTGTACTCATTAAAGTACGTTACTGGCGTGTATAGGAAGCAGCGCAGACGATAATCACGGCTGGCACATACAGCTGGGAGAGTGCGGCACGAGCGTTCTTTCCCAGGCTGCTCCCTTCAGCTACAGCGTGCAATGATCAAAACTGTGCATTTACATCTGTGAGAGCCGAAATCCAAGCTCACATCACATTTCATATGACTTTCTCTATAATTCATCTTTTCACAGGCTCTTTGCCTGCTCTAATTCTTATTTCAGAGATAGTTGTTTAGATTTTAAACAGCTGAAATGTTAAATGTTGTTGCTGTTTTTTCAAGACGAGACGATGCTCAATGTTTCATATTTACTTTTAAACCGTCTATAAATAGTAAACACGGTTATGAGCTCATATTCGCACCCTTTATCCTCCTCTCAGCGCCTTTGGCCGGCTGCAGGCTGTTACAGAACGGGTATATAATCTCGGGTGGCGAGCGAAAGAATCCTTATTACCTCTCAGTTACGATTAGGGGTCATCAATTATTCATTACATACTTATTGTACAGCAAGGGGAGATATTCATTTTAGTCATATCGCATTTACACAGAGTGGATATCTCTGGGCTTGTTGTCAAATTATATATGTATTAGAATGGAGAGGATTCATTTGGCTTGTTGAGAGATGAAATATTTAGACAAGAGCGAATCTGAAGCTAAATGCCATCTGTGCCTCCAGTGTTCCCTACAGGAGTCGAAGTCAATTTCTGTTTATGAGTTGTCGAGTGTTGTGTAGGGGAGGGCGAGACAACAGGATGGTTGGATCAGCGAAATGCCACTGACATGCTGAGCGAGGCTAATCCATAGTGGCAGTGGATACATAAAGAGAGCCACAGAGTCACGTCCTCCCGTACCCCAGGAAACACAAATCACTACTCATTATGGACGTGCTAAACAATTCATTAGCTCCAGCTCGTATTGAGATTAAAAGGCAGCGGGTTTTATAGAATCTCTGTGATCATGTTTGTCTTAACGTCCGCGTGCAGGCACGACAGCCGCGACGGCAAGAAAGAAAAACCGACGGCTAATTTAAACACACTTTCAAATTGGTCGAATTGGTTTTGCAACCATTTATCATGTTGACAGGTCGGGTTGTGGCCTGAGAGAGGCTCGTCGCACGAGGTGGCAAAATGCTTGTTAGCATAAACGTCAGCTGCACAATTATTTTAAATGCAGTTGCAGTCTGGCGCTCGGCTGCCACCACTGCGAAAGTACAGTAGGAGATCAGACAGGTGGATTTAATTGATGTGTTTTTGAATTTTGTGAAACTGCAAATCAGAAACTTCAAAAGTTTTTTTTAGAAATGTTTATTTGCTGAGAACAGCTGAAAATGTCGTGGTTTTTGCGCAAATATTTAAAGATTCTCTCCATCTGCCGTTTTTAAATTCAGCTTTGAAAGACTCAACAGAATAATCAGTTCAGTAAAAACAAAGTATTTGAGGAATTTCTTAGCAGCTCAAACGAAAGCTTTATTAACTTTTTTTTTTTTTACTCTTATTTTTAGTTTGATATGTCTGAATATAAAAAGAGCTGGAACATAGTTTCCTTCATGACCTCGGGGATTCTTCTGACAGCTCTACTCGTCTTCAGTGAATAGAGCTTCCTGACATCTGTTCCATTCAGTGAAATGGCTTAGGGACGCGATCACAAGCTGCAGAAAAATCGACTAATTTTAGAATATTTTATTACACGAAAGCTGCTTTTGTAACGTGTAAAAGAATCAGTGTGGTCTGTTTAATCACAAAGTAATATTGGTACCACTGTTCTAATAAGGCACTCGTTGTAGAGGAGTTATGAGGTGTAATTCAGGGTTTTGTTAAAAGGTAATACATCGTTAACTGATGCTTTATAGAACAGCCAAAAATAGAAAGAAAACTTTTCGGCCACATGGTTGTGGACAATTCTCCACTGAACAAAACTCTGGGGGAACAAATCTTAAGGGCAAAAAAAAACGGTTCAGTACAGCCTTC
>OMLP01013314.1:15990-27016 GCA_900302685.1 Spondyliosoma cantharus | reverse complement strand
AGTACAGCCTTCAGCAGCCTGCTAATACAGAAGGGCACACATGACACTAAACAGGGTGTGAAAGAGGTGTGACCACAAAGAATCAGGAAATAAGTACGATTGTAAAAAATAGACACGAACAAAAGTGTATCTTCTGGAAACATCTAATTTAGATATACACAAAAAAAGGGAACAGTTATCAAAAAAAAAAATTATCTGTGATTTTGCGTAGAAGATCGCCATGATTGCTGGAAAGAGACAATGCTGTTGATTGTCACTGCCCTCTAATTCATTTGTGACAAAAGACTGTTCAGTAATAGTCAATGCCAAAAAGAAGGGACCAAACTGCCCCTGGGCAAATTGCAGGTACCAAAAAATTATTCTGAATACATTTAGAAGCTAAATGACTCTATGAATGCAGCGAATATTATAAGCATAGAATAATGATGAACAATATAAGAAAGATATATAAGAAGAATATAGATACTCAAAAAACTCAAGAATCCAAATGTGACAGGAACAAATAACATGAGAAATAGAAATAAGAGCTCTGTCATGCATTTTGAACCCTTTGGAAAATGTTTAAAAAATGTATCTATGGAAATATAAACATACGGAGGAAACCCCTTGAATATAAACTATGAAACTGAGGATCACGATAGATTATAAAAAAAAACAATTCAATGGTTTCACGGTTTGTAACGTGTGAATCCAACATGCTTCTCTCCTCCTCCAGCATGATGCACTAGCTCTTTAATTCATCAAAATCTTCCTCAACCTGGCAACCCAACAGTTGTTCTGCTTAACACCTGATCTGTAAGAGATTATTCAAAGCTTTGTTAACTATTCATCGTAACAGTGTGTAAACCCTCTATAAAGGGGCGCATTGTAAATGAAAATTGCCTTGCCTAATGGCACAATCGTTGTAAACAACACTACTGCATAATGTAGCAGTGCATGCAGCAAGTTTAAAATCTTTATTAGCTTAATTGTTGCCTGTTTTGCGAGCGGTGCAACAGTACTGTTGAAGCCACGTCAGATATCCTGATGAGTATTCGCTCTTCGGTGTGTTGGCAGGCAGAAGACTCGGGTTACAAACTGACTGAGGGAAAATGTCACCCTGAGAGGAGGTTATGCTTGATTGCACTGGGATTGATCAGTGGTTGATGCTCACAAGAGCGTTTGATTTGACGTCTCTGCCGCAACACTCAAATCTCCTCTGCATCCAAATTCGAGTCCTTCCACGACCTGATCCACAGTTGTTTTCCTCATCTGGGTTTCGGATGACACTGGTAATTGACAAGCGTTGGCTGGCCTGTAACAATGATAATGGCTTTGTCTGTACGAGTCTGATCTTCAAAACATGACTCAGAACTTTCACAAGTTTGCCAGCTGTCCCTCTTCATATTCAAATTAGTTTGTAAGAAGAATCATGACCAAAAATAATTGACACTTGAAGTCAAATTTAGGTCTCTTTCTTCATTTCTTTCTTCCTTTTTTTTTCCTCATGACAGCTCCGAGACGAGTGTGAGCAATGCTATTTTCCTGACCTTGGAAAGTGTTTTGCTCGCCTGTCCCTTTGGTATTTTGGATGATGCAGCGGTTGATTGAGGCAGAACATCATGGGACTTTTAGGTAGACAAGGTAGTTCAAGAACGGATGGTAATATTTTGTCTCTTTGACTTTGACTGTTTTTTACAATAACAAACCAGCAGTGATGGTTGCAAACTTGAGTTGCCATCAAGGGGAGTGCACAAGAAACATAACCGAATCTCATCAAACGTTGGACGTTTCTTTCTTTAAATTTTACTGCCATTGCACAAATTGAACTGTACATCAGCAGGGAAAACATTTCAGTAATTCCACAAACATTTATTAAAGCAACAAAATGTAGCTTCAAAGATAGTCGATCGTTGAGTTTCATCCCCAGTTTGTCAAATACTGATGCTTGGGTGGGTTGGCACCGGACCTGAGCTGTCAATCCATAGCATCAATATTTGACAATCTGGGGATGAGACTCAACAATCAATCTTTCTCCAGGAAGCTACATTTTGTCGATTTAAACTTTGAAAGTCTCATATGTACCTCATCTGCCTTCCTTTTGCACAGCTCTGCACCGAGCTAAACTTCCTTCCAACGCAGGTTGAAGATAGAGGATAGCTTTTATATAATGGAGGAAGTGGTGAAAACAGTGAATTCAACAAATATATTGTAAAAAATAAGAAAAGTATACAAAGTAAACAAGTTTACTGGTAGACTAGCTGTCAAGTGAGTCACATCGTGATTCAGTTCAGTGACAGAGTTTGTTGAATGAGTGTTTAAATAACGACTGTGCTTAAACAAGGAGACCCGGCGCCTTCTTCCACAATTCATGAGCAGATACTCAGAGTTCAACACATTGAAAAGGGTCGGATAAAATCCTGTTGCTGAATAGCTGAACAGCAGACTATACAGATGCAAAAAAGTCTCGGAGCTGAGGGGTGTGGGCGTTTCCATAATCTTCAATGACTGAATATTTGGGCCTTAAACTTGAAAAAGCATGCATGGTGTTTGCTCCAAACAGAAAAACTCAGACGGGAATGAACGATGGATTCTTGGAAACACGTAGGTGCCGGCTCAGCTCATTATTAATGCAGACCGCAAAATATTTGTCAGAAGCGCTCTGTCTAGTATCAAGAGCATGCACTGGAAACTATCCGCTTTCACATTTTTATGATTCAAACATTTTGTCCAACACCTCCCACATTTGCCCTCTTACTTCTTCTCCTGAGCCATTTTAGTGATGCATTAGCACGAGACAATTATTGTGACTGGCTGAGAGGATAATGGCTCCTCATCACACCCCTCCAATTCAAACTGCACTTCACCCAACTCTTTGGAAACGCCCTCATTGACCTTACAAGCGTGACCTGGTGCGGTGCTTTAGTCTTTGTGATTGCCTGATGACAATAGAGCTCTTAATGTGGAAAAGCTGTTGTTTTTTTGGCGAGGAACATGGTGGCATTGTGCTGAGAGTGTTAGCGCTGATCACAGCACTCTGCTTTAACTAAAGATGGTTGGGATTAACTAATTTGTCGTTTGTCACGTTACTGCTTGCAGGGCTGTTTAGAGTGAAGTCAAATTACTGCACTTAACGTCTAACAGAGGGAGGAACATGTATTTATATACCTCCAGCACATTATATATTCTACATCCTTGCAAAGTCTAAACTCATATTAGGTTTCAACATATTTAAACATGAATTAACTATTCGTCTGCCAGTCAGTGCCGTTAATCATCCAATTAAAGCAGAACTTTGTGAGTTATAGCCAGAATTTTAGCTTAAAACTTTCAAAGAATGAACATTATCAAGAGAGTGTGAGGAAACAACAGTGTTGACCTCATGTTAAAGACGTATATATGTACCGTATTGCAGAGCTGTCTAATGAAATTAGCATGCTAACCAACTAGCCCCCGCCCGTCATGTCTCAATACCACTCTGCACTACAAGATGGCGAGTCTGCTGCTGGTGCCCGCTGACTTTAGTCCTGGTCTGAGCCACTGTAAATCACCTCCATACTGTATCCTCCTGTATCCTGTATTGATTATGTTAGCTAGCCAAGGATAACTAGCAAAGAGCAGCAGTTGTAGGTCACTGTGGTGATATACTGCCACCTTTATTTTCAGAGCTACCTTTGAATTCTGGCCATGTTTGAAAAATGACACCTTTACACAGTCTATAAACTGTTAGTTAACAGGTTTCTCCTCAGTGCTTATATATGTCTTGTGAAGAAAATGTACTTGTTAATTATGTTATTATTTCCATTTGACTATAGACTTATTCAGGTTAGTAAACATCTTATAAGGGCCTTTTTACCTATTGACTAACACGTCTGACAAGGACCCTAATATAAAGCATTAATCTGATTAATTCTGTAGCAAAAAAGCACATTTTTTAGATGACAGCCATTATTTTTTTCATGCTTTCTCATTACACTCGCTCACTTTTTGCTCCTGCTGTTATCATCATTCTGTTACCATTACTACTTAACGGTCAGTGTGCTTTTCAAGCAGCCTGTTCTCTCACCACAGTTGGCAGAGTGGTCAAATTTAATGCCCTCGAGCACATTGACCACTTACCGATCCCAGTACTTTAAATTTTATGTAGGCAGGTCTTGGGTGGGTGGGTGTGTGTTACGCGGGGTTAATATCCATCAAGAGGCCACATATGTGTGTATTGGTGATCATCAACTGTGGAACAACAGTGTTTTGCCCTCTCTGAGTCCAGCCCGGCTCCCCTGTGACAAGGCAGAAATGGAAGTGTGCTGCAGGTCAGAGTGGGGCTGTAATTATTTCCTCACTTCATTAAGTGCGAGTAAACCATCACACTCAGCACTGCAGCTAATGCGATGCCCCTGTGGCATTGTAATGCTCTCTAAATGAATGCCCCTCTGACAGCCTAGGGCCTTGTGGGCAGCAGATTACTGCAGGGTTAGCCCCAACAATGCTCTACCCTCCAGCTGCAGGAGCATTCATTATAAGGCTTATATGACCCAGCCGCTCCTCGCTGCTCTCGTCTGAGATGAAGGCCCCGGGCCCGTCTGCATCCTCTAAAGTGACCAATCCATAAATTAAATGTTAAATGCCATTTGAAAGTAGTCCACCTTGACAGGGATTGTGTGATTAAAAGCTGCGATGGTCACTTTTTGAGATTTGTTTCTGAGCTGTTTTTCACCGTTAACTTTTATTCGCCTCTCCTGCTTGTGATGTCTTTTTAGGTGATGCAGCAGTTGAGGAGACGTATGACAGGATGTTTACTGTCAACAGCCGGGTAAGATTTTCTGTCACCAAAGAGGATGATGGAGTGCCAGTGGACTGCATCATTGACCACCCAGCTGCAAAGGACCTCCTGGCTCAAAGACACTTGGAAGTGCTATGTGAGTGACCTGAAGCTGTACTTTTTTCAAGCCGAGAACTAGACCAGACAGTGATGTCAGAGATTTTTCTCTTGTTTGGGCATGCTGGATTTATCTACATGGCTTTCGTTGGTATTGTATACCTACTACAGATTCAAAGGTACCGCCCACTAAGCACAGACTTAAAAGAAAAATAACAAGCAGAATAACTGATTAAATGCACAGACCATCATAGGAAGCACATTATGCTGCTTGGACAGAATCAAAATTGACTTCTGAGTCATTATTATTTTTTCTTGGATTTTGGATAAATTGACCTTTACGTCCAAGGGTGTGAGCTAGATTCAAGCATAAATGTTCTTTTTGCAAATAATGTGTGCGTTGTTGAACCAAAACTCACCTGTAATAAATTAATACACCAAGAAGAATATATGTGAAAAATGTGATGTGGTCGTCTCAGCTTCGTGTTAACTTTCTTTGAAAATGTCAGTATATTTTAGCTTCACATACACCGTAGAGATGCATATGTAGATTTATTTTTCAAAAGAAGCATAATTAAAGGCGTTATTGATAAAATTGAGCCACTAAATGTAGCAGCTCATCGCCCCCTTTCCATTGCATTCGCGCCACAACTGATCTTTGAATCATCTGGCCCCTCGAGTGGTTGCCAGTTTGTTCACTAGCTAACGTTGATAACGCTAACTTGCTACCGTTTACGCTTCAAATGCTTGCTAGCTAATTAGAACTCAGCCATTTTGCAGACAAAACACAGATACCACTTGATACCAACAACCCCCCGTTAGAAGCAGGAACCAACCATCAGAAATCTCCCACAGACAAAAACAAAACAATATTTTTGTACCCGCTAAACTTTTCTAATATATATTCGATCCACAATTATAACACTGTATGTTTTCAAGGAGAAGAGATACTTTTATTCCGCACCTTCTCTGCCCTCAGTTGTCAGTCTGGTTGACCTGCTGTACAACATTTTGTTCTCCACTTTTCTTTTTTTTGCAAACTCGTTACTCTTATCATACAATATATCCTTTATTTGTGAAGAGGACTCTCCACAACCTAAAAGCATGAAAGACCATTCAGAAATAAGTAGTCCTTCAAACCTCAACCATAATGAATCAAGATTCTGTGGCAGGCGGTATTGTATATGGCATAAATTGTGGCTCTTGTGACCCGTGACTCACGCTAACTTTGCTCTCTCTACCTCCGATGTAGCGATTCAGGGAAATATTCGTGATTTGCATGAAACATTTTAAAACATTTGTCGAGCTTGACACGGAAAGTAGCCACATTGAATGGCCTTTGCAGTTACCAACACAGTGACATGACCCACAGAGCCACAATGACCTGGTTTAAAGGAAATACAGCACCTTGAAATAAGCCAGAATTTTCAGATAAAAAGTAACACTGGACTAGATTTTGAAAGGAGGAAAAACCTTGCCTCACGAGCCCTCATGAGTTGAAAGCCATCACTTGAACGCCGGGCGTGGTCAAACGAAAAATGTACTCAAGAGTCCCAGATGGACTCTCATTGTATCTCATGGGATTATACGGAGATGTATTGTTTGTTTCTCACTGCCTCAGAAAGAGTCGCCGCAATGGGAGGAACACAAAAAGGGGTTAGTGTTTTGTCAAATGGTGCTCAGGTGCTCTTAAAATGGTGCATTGATTGAAGAGGTAATACAAGACTGCCTTACAATGTCAGATGTCGAAGAAAGGTTAAGGCACCCTTTTGTACTCTGTGTGGAATATTCATTTTTTTTTTTTCAGGTAGACAACTGTTTTGCGTGACCTTTCAAGGAAAAAGAGAAAGCTTGACTGGAGACGCTTGACATTTTGGTAATCTTTGGCTAGCATTGATAAGAAGAACAGAAAAAGAATTTTGTTGCTGTAAGGTACTGTAGGCTGACTGAGCACATGGGGATAATCGTTCCATCATCCTTTGTGTCACATTTAGAAGTCTGTCTTCACTTTGTAGTCCGACAGTCATTCGTGTTTTGTATTGTTTATGAGACGAGGAATACTCTTTTTCCTTCCAGATAAACCAGAAGTGAAGATTGTTGTAACATATCCTGAAGGTTTAACCAGAGAGGGCGACAATCTAGACTTGACGTGTATCGCGGAAGGAAAGCCCCAGTGAGTATTCAGGCAGACGGAAACACTCTGAAAAATCTGTCTGGTTTCCTGCTTTCCACTGTGTAATCCAGCAGTCCGAGCAACCCCCCTTAACCTTTGCATTTCATTGTACCAGTTAAATGTTAGCAGTTGTTAGCATGCTGAATAAAACACATCATTAGACAGGCCCTGCCAATGGCCCTCCTCAGACAATCTCAGATTTGACCTTTTACTTCAGATTTCTAGCATGGATAGACAGCGGCTGAGTGATGTGTGTGGTATTTATGCTCTCCAGTCCCCATCAGATCAACTGGCTTAGAGTAGACGAGGATGTGCCGCCTCACGCTGTGGTCACCGGCTCTGACCTCTACATCGAAAACCTCAACAAATCCTACAACGGCACCTATCGCTGCGTGGCATCCAACGCCGTGGGAGAGGCGTACGACGACTACATCCTCTATGTCTACGGTAGGTATTCATTGCAGTCAATGTTTAAACGGCTCCATCACTCTACATCACACCGGGATTCAGTCTGTATTGCTTATATGGAAAGGTTTATTGACTTTGCTCCCCGCTGCAGCTTTTGCGCAGTCGGGGGACTTTATTGGAACTATAAGGATTTACTACAGCGTTTCTGCGACAAACAGAATCACATTTCAAACATATATGGATGTACGCCATTATTGTGAGGAACAGAGAGCTTAAAATCACAGAAGTTGGCTGCAGTTGACAAATCCACAGAGCTCCGAATTGGGTTTTGGGATCTGAGCTGCCGTTGTACTATTAATGCATAATGAGTTTGAATCATACAGAGGGTTGAGTGTTGACTTTGGACTGGCCTGTTAGGAACGCAGGAAGTGAGATTTTGTGTGGTGGAATGATATTCTTGGAGGAACAGTTTTGCAGAGAAAAATAGAAAATGAATGAGATGGAATCTTACTGTACGGTCTTATATGTATACAGTCACATTACATTCATCCTCTACAGCCACTCTATAAAGAAAAACTGCCCTAACATTACCAGACTCACGATGGACAATTGAAAACAAAGAAGATCCAAATCAACACGCAACAGAATCAGAGTTATTGTCCTTTTTATTCCACTCATTCTTCTTTGTTGTCAAAACCTGATAGCCAACAGTAAAAGTACCTATTGTTCTAAAATGTTTAATAACGTTGGAACCGCTGATCATATCCATACGTTTTGAAAACTTGTGAAAAAGTTTAAGATGTTTTTCAGCTTATTGTGTATCTTATCAGGTCCTGTTTGGGAATTCGAGGGCTACATAGTGGACGTGATTAAGCCAGCTCATTTTTAGTTGATATGTTTCTAATTGCGTATAGTTTGTGAATACGGTTTCCTTTTGTTGTGTATGTTTAAAATCCCTCAATTTTATTGCCAACACCCCATTTTCCAAAATGGATGTAGCAGGACTCAAAGGAGACAGTGTTACGAGGTGAGATAAATGTATGGTCATTTTTTAAAAAACAAGCATTTAAAAAAAGATCATGCATTCATCTCACCTCGTAACCTTCAATGGATAAAATGTATTTCTCTGAAAAAAGTCACTTTTGCTTAAATCTTTACTCTCTGAACTTTTTTCCCTTTTTTTTAATACATATCTACACAGTCCTGTAAGGAATTACAGGATTACACCTAATAATAAATGGCTATAGTTTGCTTAGGAAAGTTCAGATGTCAAAACAAAAGTCATATTTCGGCCTAAAACAGGTTAGCCTTTTTGGTGAAACAAACGCCTTGAGATTCTCTCTGAATTCACAGTACTATAAAAATACACCCGATTTTGACTGGCATTGTTTTTTTGTTTTTTTTTTAATTCTGGTAATTTCGAGACAAAAAAATGCAGCACTGGAGACAAAGCACTGTTCATTTTTATATGAAAGTTACTCGGTGGCACATGATGTTTCACTTCCAGGCTGTAAAATTCCCCATACCTTCCACATAGCTTCAGCATTGTGTTGAACATAGAACATTCACACCAGACACTTCTGCCGAGCGAGCCGGCTAACTTCTGGTCTGTCAGCCAACTTGAACTGGGATGAAATGATTAAATCATGCAGCTCTTTCAGACGTTCCAAATATTATCAGGCTGAACCGATCAAATACTGACAGTGAGATGTGTCTTCCAGGATTGTAAGGCTCAGAATGAGGAATAGCCGCTTCCTTCGCAATGTAATTCCACAAGCAATGGTATTTTTCGGCAAGTGTGCATCGCAACTGGCCACCATGTCAAACTGACTTCCAGCATGCTTTGTTCTGTCAGAAATGTGTTATGCTAGCAGCAGCTAATGAAGCCTCGAGCTGAAACCTGGAGCAGAGACGAGCAGTGGGCTACAAAGGTCTGAGCAGCTTGTGTCTTTCTAACTCAACAACTCCAGATTTTTTTTGACCCAAGTGACATCACTCGAGGGCAACTTATCAGACTTTACACAGGTCCCTCTGAAGGCACAAAAGGCTTTGTGCATCTTTTCTTCCCATATGCAGCACTCCCTAAGCCCTGTAAACAGACTTTGATGTGTAAAATCTTTTCCCCTTTAAACCTCGTCTGAAGACCCAGTTTGCACTCCGTAAAACACTCGAGTAAACAATTGCTTTATGAAGAAATTGACTGGAGATGAGACCAAGTGATCTGAGGCCACTACGCGTTCGTGTCTGAGGTGCAAAAAAGTCCTTTTCCTGTAGCGATGAGCCATCCGTGTGTTTTGCACAACACTACACAACCGGCATTGCTCTCATACATGTGATCACTCTGTTCCGTATTTATTTATTTCACCGATTGGATCCGTGTCAGCCCATCCTTTTTTTTCTTTTAGGACAAAGTACAATTTTGCTGGACGGAAGCGTAATGTGAATGGGAGAAGGCTTATTCGCTGTCCTGCTGAGAGTCGTTGAGAAGATTTGTATCACTCTCACGTCTGCGGCGGTGAATATGGAGCTACAGCCATCAACCACTTAGCTCCTGTTCCCAGTCTTTAGCTCCTTAAGATGAAGAGAGTGACGCCAATTTCATCATCTAAATCTTTGCAAGAAAGCCAAACTATTTTTTAACAAAACAAAAGGCTGTTGAATACACTATTGGCTTTGACTATTAGGGCTCACAGCGGGAAATCCACTTCATATTTCTACAATAAAGATGGGCTTTGGTTCTGTTTACTTATATTGAAGTGGGTTGGAATATCAATGTGTTCTGCAGCCAACCAGTAAAGGGCAATAGCGGGCCCATCTCCCCCAGGACCTGACTTTAAATGGAGCGGGCAGTTCGCTCCCCGTGGTTTGAACTTCTCTTCACTGAAGCGTCGGCATCTGTGTGTGTTTTTACCTTTCAACACATCACAATCACAATACAACAGTTAACAGAATCCAAAATTAAGCCAAACACATGAGATAAATAACAAATACAGGAGACATTTCCGGTGAAAGTCCCACACAATCTGAAAAAAGTTTTTGTGCGGAACTTGAAGGTGCATCGGGCATCGTTGCACTCGGATCCGCGCCGAGGGGGGGGGGGTTGACAGCAGGAGGGAACTGTTTGAAGTTTGGAAAAGGAGGACTTCATCATTTAGAAATCGTGTAACGTGACGTCAGGGAAGCACACACTCCTTGGACGCTTAATTTCCTTTTTTTAGATGGCTGGCAGGGGTGATGAGGATGGAGGGAGGGGGGAATAAATTTGCAGCAGGTGCAGCCATTGTTGGTGAGTTTAGCTTCCTCTCCTTGGAGCGCTTGTTCCCTGCTGTTTAGAAGAGGATTTTGTATTTCGTTCCCAAGTTTCAATTTGTTTCCGCCTGTGTGCCAAGAACGTTTCCTGCCAGTGACCGTATCCAAAACCAGGAATAATGGTACCCTTCTCTTTAGACTCTACAAAACCTGTATTACTAATTTTAATGTCATTTATATGTTAAAAAAAAAATGTATTCCTACTTAGAATCCTTAGAAGACACATTTCCGTGAAGTTTTCTCGTCCATCGAACTATATATATATATATATACTATATAAC
>OMLP01013313.1:18134-32272 GCA_900302685.1 Spondyliosoma cantharus | reverse complement strand
TACAGCGTAATCATTTACTTCTCCTCGAACACTCGGCAGGCTTTCAGACAGTATTAACGACACATTCCACTGAAGTGTAAACGCATGAATTCCCTTTTGCTTCTGGATGGTGACAAAGTGCTGAAAGTTGGTTTTATAATGTGGCTTAACTTGCATTTGGTCAAAAACACGGCCATGATTTGACAGAACAGCCGTTTCTACATATCATTTAATGTTTACAATCGTGTGATCATGCATTGTTTTAATGTCTGTGTCAATCAACCAGTCACAGATCTATTTCACCTCTCAGCAACAGTGAACCATGGCTGCAGCTGTGGTGACAGACCCGCCGTTTGTTGGAGCGGTTCTGGTTCTGTCTGCGTCTTTCTCTGCTGAGAATAACAGCTAATAACAGCCAATAACTGCCATAATGATTGTCCGACTTCAGAGACCATCAGTTAAGTGTTAAACAAACTGTGAAGGGCTTTGACACAGTGCGTTAAGAGCTAAATGCTCAGTGATAAAAATACAGAGATTTCTGACTCAAAACAGATTTTATCAAATAATTGGACCGTTTTTCAGGCAGTCACGTTGGTTTTAATGAAATGATTCATCTCTTTTCCAAAACAACTTATATTTAGGAGCGTTCGTGAAAAATTAATCAAACTGACACAAACTCCGCTCTAACATCCAATCACTGAATCTCTGAGTTCAGCCTCCTTATTGTTTTTGTTCTTAAAATACTCGTCAAAAAGACTTTCTGAACAACAGAACCTAATTATCTTAATTAAAGATCAATAAAGGGAACAAGGCAAACGTTTTTTATCAGCAATGTTCAGAGTTTAAGAAAGAAGATAAACAGAGATAAACTCACCTGAGCTGCACTGAGTAGATGAGTTCTATAAATTGAAACCACCTCTCTGTGTTGCCTCTCAGCATCCTTATCGAGCAGAAGAGAGAGAGAAAGACACGAAGACGAAACAGTGATTAACTTTGATGTAAATACATAAACACTGACTCTAGTTGCATGACATTATACATCTTCTAGCTTTACCTAAATGTGAGGATGAGAACAGCACCCAGTTGTTCTAAAGTTGGATTTGGAGGATGTTTTGTGTAATTTAAAGTCATTATGATTGCTGGCAGGAGCCGACTAAAGCAGTGGAGATACTGAATTCTTGTTTTCAGCCCGTTCACCAAGTAAAAGAGCTGCACACGACGTGATGAAGAATACAATAATATCACTCTCCTCGAATAAGACTTCATAAATACAGTCTACTCTACTAAAATATTAAGTGTTTATAGCGTCAAAATAACTTCTCATATTGAGCTCTAACTCAGAATGTGTTCCCTATTGCAAAGTGAGGCTGAGCTAATAATTAAGGATGGAAAACTTAGTTAATGGTCTCTCAGTTGAGGTGGGAGATGGCATTAAAAAGAACTTTATAATGACTAATAAAGAGCTAATATGCTACTAAAGAAAGAAAAAATGTGTTTTTGGTATAAAATGTTTATTCTCTGAGCTACACGATGAGCCAAAAAGCTAAAATACTGTAAACATAATATATAATTTACGTTCCAGCATTCCTCTAACTAACGAGAGCAGGTTGAGGTTTGTGAGGCCAAAGTGTTGCTGCATGAACTCTGTAAGTATCAGTGTGTGAAATAAAGAAACTAATTGGCTCCACCAGTTTTTCAGAACGACTTAATAGACGTGTGCGTTAATGTGCAGTAAATCGAATTACATACGAAGCAGTGCATGCATGCATTAACTTAATCTTCCCTAACACATGTTTGAGTATGTGACGCGTGTCCACTCACAGCCAGCTGCTGCTGTAGGCTCTTGATCTGGGCTTGGAGTGTGTCGATGTGCTGCGTCTGTCTCTTATTGGGCGCGTTGCTCGTGTACGCCAGCTGGGACAGACCGTTCAGTGCCTGCTTCAATCGCTCAACGTCCGTCAACAACTCTGTGATCTGACACACAAATATTAACGTGATTATTCACACATTACATACAGTTACTTTACCAACACACTGCAAAACTGAAACAAGAGTTTTATCCCCAGAAATAGAAAAAAATCGTTATTTTCTCTCCAAATCTACTTGCAGAAATTATTTTCAATGGTGGATCATTTCATTTTCAAGATAGAAGTGTCATTTAGCTATAGTTAAACACATTTTAACTTTCATTTTAACTGACAGAACTGTCAAAATCATGATGATGTGACATTTGTTGGATACAGTGACGTTGTGTTTGACCATAAACCATGACAAAGCACCACTGAATATGATTTTACTACCTTCTTGTCTTTGGCTTCCGTCTGCTGAGCTGATGTCTGAATCCTCCTCTGCAGGTCACCGATGGTGCTGAGCGACTCGTCATATCGCTCCTTCAGCTCCCTGATTTCTCTCTCGATGGCTCGTCCCTTCTCCTGGACGGCCTCCATCTCCGTCCTCGCTCTGCTCTCGCCGTCCTTCGCCTGCGTCGTCTCCTGATGGGCCTTCTCACACTCCTCTGTTAAGCTCAGCAGCTTGTTGCTCAGGTTGGCTGCCTCCTCCTCCAGCTGCTGCTTCTCTTTGTTCAGCTGGTTCATTTGGTCTTCCCTGGAGCGATTTTCCTCGAGGGCCTGCGTGGCCTGAAGGAGCTCGGACTGCAGCGCCGACACGTCTTCAGCCCTCTGGGCGTTGTTCTCCTCCTCTTCGCGGAGAGCCAGTTGAAGCTTGCCGACTTCAGCCTCCAGGGCCTCCTGAGACTTGGCCTGTTGTTGCAGCTGAGAAGCCTGATCCAGGCGGTATTCCTGCACTTCTTTCTGTAAGGCACACACCCTCTGGACCTCCTCCTGTTGAGCCTCTTTTGCTTTCTTGCAGTCGGTCTGAGCCTGCTGCATGGCATCGTGGAGGGCTTTGAGCTCCGTGTCGTAAGTTGAAATCCGAGTCAGCTCTGATTTCAGACGCTCCTGGAGATTCTGGATCTGAGTGTTGCAGAAGGCGTTCTGCTCTTGAAGATCAGCGTTCTGAGACATCACCTCCTTGTGCTGCTGCTCTAAGTCGGCAAACTTCTGAGTCAATTCCACAAATTTGCCATTGAACTCTTCCTCCACATCCTTGTGCTTTTCACTGCTAACTAGAGCAGAGTTCAGTCTCTGCTGAACAGATTCTATCTCAACTTTAAGCTTCTCTTTCTCCTGTTTGTTGCTCTGTCCGGCAGACCTTTCTTTGTTATACTTCTCTTCCAGTTCCACCAGTTTGGCTGTCAGCTCCTTCACCTGGGAACTGTATGCGTGCTCCTTCTCCTCAGCCGTGGTCACTGGGATAAACTTGGACTGAATAGCCTCCTGAATGGTATCAAGTTCTTTCTTCTGAGCCTCCAGTTCTTGGGTAAGCTTCACAGTTTCCTCCTGAGCCGACACATGCATCGCCGACACTTCGTTTGCTCTCTTCTCTGCCTCGACCACAGTGGCACTCAACTTGTCTGTGGCAGCTTTGTGATCCTTCACGTGTATAAAGTCTTTTTTCATCTCCAACAGGACTTTTTCCAACTCTTCTTTCAACTTATCATTTCCTTCTTTCACCTTCTTCATCTCTTCCCCACTTTCTTTTTCCTTGGTCTCCAACTTCAACATCTCAGCTTTGACACTCTCTAAGGTGGAACTTAGCTCCCTCTTCACTTGCTCATGCTGCTGTCTGGGAACATACTCTCCATCCACGCTCTGCGTCAGAGTCTGGATGTGTGTGTTCAGCTGCACACACTCTTTATCTTTGTCTTCACATCTAGTCTGCAAAAGTTCAAGTTTCTTCATCAGATCAGTGGTCTCAGACCTCAGACTGTCCATTTCACCCTGTTTGGAAGTCTGGATGTTGCTGATGTTCTCCTGCAGCGTGGCCCTCTCACTTTGAAGCTGATTCACTTGTGCTTCTGCTTTTCCGTAACGCTCACTGGCTTCCACCAGTTTGTCCTCCAGCTCCTCCAGAGCTGTCACCATGTTCCTCCGAGCATCCTCGTGGTCCTTCATGGGTACAAAGTCCATCTCAATCCTGCTGTTGAACTCATCCAGCTGCTCTCGTAGGATATCTCTCTCCTCCTCGCTCTCCTCGACCTCACGGATTAGCGCCTGGCTTTTGGCGGTCAAATCCACCAGTTTTCTTTTCAATGAAGCGTTCTGCTCCTCTAAAGCGGCCAGTATCTTCTGTTGCTCCTCAGAAGCTCCCGATCCTCCGTGGGACGACGGACTGTCCAGCTTTCGGTGGAGATCGGCCACCTCCTCCAGCACGCGATCGTAGTCTTCCCTCAGCTCAGCCAGCTGGCGCTCCTTCTCGTCGACAGCGTTGGTCAGCAGGTTTTTCATGTTGTCGAACTTCTCAGCAGGTACCGTGTTGCCATGTTTAGTCTGGGCCTGTTTCAGTTGGGTTTCCATCTCTAAAAGAGTTTCTGTGAGTTCGTCTCTCTCTGCAGTCAGAGCGTCCAGGTCTTGGTTCAACCTCTCTGCCTCGGCTGCCAGCTGGCTCTCGCTGCTCTTGTACTCCTCCAACGCCTTCTCGCTCTGCTTGAGGCGGTTACGAACTCGACCCACTTCAGCTGAAGCACCTTCATACTTGGCCTTGATATCCTGGAGCTGAGCACGTAGTTCTTCTGTCGCCTGACCTCCCAAGTGTTCCTTCACAGCGACCACATGGGCCTGCAGCTGTTTGACCTTACACTCAGAATCCAGCATCCGCTTCTGGACGTCCCCCAAGGCGTCTTCCAGTTCCTGAATCTGCTGGTCGGCCTGTTTCTGGATGGTGTCTCTGCTCTGAACCAGCTCCTGGCACTCTCGGTTTCTACGGTTCAGGACGGTGTTAAGCCGCGCAGCCTCTTCCTCTGCCGACTGTTGTCTTCTCTTGACCGCTTCGTGTTCAAGTCGGAGGGCATCCAGCTCTGCAGAGAGGTCCCAGCCTGCAGAGGGTGGACTCTTCTCTAGAGGTCTGGACAGTGAGTGTGACATGGAGGGATGCTGGAGCACCTGCAGAGGAGGAGAGAAAACTCATTGTTATATTATTCTTATCATCATAACCAGTCACTTTTACTCTTTTACAAAGGCAAGACAGAAAACTGAAACTGTGTTCTCAGTTTAATACAGGTCCTGCTGTAAACTAATGATTGCTGACAGAGACTGCTCTGGCTTTGTTCAGACAGCAGGCAAATCAGATTTGTTGCGTCCGCACTGTTATTTGGAAGAGATCCGATTGGATTTTTATGTCCAGACAACACCAACTGATTTGTATGGGTTGCTGTGGTAACACTGCTTTAGTCACTTTGTACGCTGGTGACGCAGCTTCCAGACACAAAAGTACATGAGCTATAAACCCATCGTCTTCCTCTCCCAACAATCACGCTGTTGAGATGCAGAGCACACAAATAATTTCACTGTGAATGTGAATGTGGCTGCTCACTTCTTTCTCTCTGGACATGAAACTATACGACACTTTGAAATCCAGCCAGAGCTTCCGGACACGAGACGCATCAGTAGAAATTAAATTTGCGTCGCAGTTTAAACCACCTCAAAATGTGTTTTGGATCCAATTTGCAAAAATCGCATTTCATGCTGTTTTTGTTGCCCTGGATACAATGTGGATATGCCAAAAAACAGATTTTTCCCAGTAGCCTGAACATCGATTAATGACTGACACTGTATTTTAGACATTTGCAAGTCACAAGAAACTGTTCCAACTTACGTGGTCAGAATCCAGGCTGTGAGCTTGTTTGACCAAAATGTTTTCTTTACCTGTAAGACAAGCAAAACATTGTTATATTCTGCTGGTGACGTCTGAAATAATGATGTAAAAAAATGTCTTTCAGATTCAAGGATTGAAAGGAAGCTAACCTTTGATAACAGACTGCCCAGAGTAGTCGCCCTGTGAATACAAAGAGACACACACTCATCACACTGAGACATTTAAGGCTCGATTTAAAAAACAGTATTTATTTTAATACTATATAAACATTTAGCAGAACCAACTTACTGTCACATTTATTATGGATTTTCTTAAAGCAGATCCTGAAATAAATGCTGGGCGCTTCTCTAAATCAGCCTACTCTAATTGATATAAATGGAACAGTACAATAAACTACATCCTCTAAAATGAACATACGATTAAATCAACACCTCTGAAAAACAGCTTCAACAGAATCTGAACACTATAACCTTCACGAATGTGGGATTTATTGCAGGACTGCAACAATTTGAGCTAAGTTTACCTCCTGAGTCAGTAAGTAAACTAACAAAGAACTTTACTTAAAAACTTTCAGACTCCAAATATGCGACCTGAATTCTCAGAGCAACAAAAATAGACATCAAAGCTCAAGAATCACTTCATACCAAAGATGCTTACTGCTGCAAGTCAGCATACAGATCAAAACATCTCTGATAAAAGATGATAAAAGCTTCAAAGTAGATTCAGGTATGCATGATGTCACTGACCATAGTGCTCCGGAGCTGGACCTTGACAGTCTCCAGGCCTCGAGCTCCTTCGTCTCTCTCTTTGGTACCGAGTATCGACTTCAGCTGCTCCTTCTGATTCAACAGAAAGAAAAGCAAAGGCGTGAGCAACAAGACCATTTTCAAGGAAGAGGCGACTGACTGAAAGATGGAAATACAATGTAGAGCTTTGTTTATTTCTATCACATCATAAAGGGATTACATGCACTTTGATTGAACTGATTCAATCTATTCAAAACTGTGTTCAGACTTTAGACAAATCAATATCTTTGAGAAACGCTCAGAACACGCAGCCACACATCAGGGACTTCAACGCCGAGTGACTGTTGTGGTCTTCTACCAGATACCTACTAAATTATTCACAAGCTAAATTGTGTGTTTGTGTCACTACTGCAGGTGCTTCAAGTTCAATAAAAGTAGTACCAGCATCAAAAAGGAGCTTACTGAAGAAGTTTGGTGCAAAATAAGCCCCTCAGGCAGCAGAGGAGACGATCCCCAGAGAATTCTCACAAAGCGAAGTTTTTACATCCAAAGTACGCCTCAGAAAACACAGCTGCTCTGTAGGACAGTCTGTGCTTAGCTGTGCCCACAATATTACACCATACGGACGATTATTGATCCACTGACGTTCATGAAAGTATTAAAACTTGACGGCAGCTTTAATGGGAGAGCAGCTCTCTGAGGACTTAAATAAAACTCTGGAACAAACTCCTTTTCTTATTTCATGAAGTCAGATAATAAATTGCCACAACACTTGACCTGTATTCCTGAGCGACCTGATAGGATGTCATCAAGTGGTATTAAGAACCATTCGAGTGGCGTTTCAGACTGTGCTGCCTTCCTTTTCCCTCCCCTTCACTTCCTCACACGCATTTCTGTGTTGACACAGCACCAGCAACATCCTCCAATCCGCCTACATCCTCGGCTCGTATGCTGTGTTCCAGACAACTTGGAAGTTGAACGTTTCTGACCTCATACTAGAAAAAGTACAATGGAACGCCACTCAAAAGTAAAACTCGAGGCACATCCATCTACACAGGCTTCACGAGGGAGCAGTTGTCTGGCACCACACAACAGTGGCAGCACCCATGGGAAGTGGAAGGGTGTATTTATCGACTACATTATTTGTATTAAGTGAGTGAATGGATTATTTAAACACCTTTTGAGGTATAAAAATGCTGCAAAACAAAAAATATAATGGCGTCTTAACCTCATGTGTCGTTTTCGCAGCTCTATTTCGTTTATATATGCAAGAAGGCTGCACAGCTGAGACACATCATGTTGTTACGGTCAGCAAAGTCTTTTGTTAGCTTTTGGCGTCGTGCACCTGGAACGCCTGGAGGTCAGAAGTTGGGAATTTCAACCAGGAAACTCCGACCTCCAACGTTGATTGGAATGCAGCATTTATTTTTAGGTTTCTGGGGTCAGACGGTTCTTTAAGACTGTCTTCAAACTGCACCCATGACTTCTACTTCTTCATAATAATGGCACACTGATTATTATCCTTACAAACAGAGATAGAACAAAGCTGAGAAAATTATGAATGAGGCCAATAATGTCAGAGCAATCATGAGTTTCATACCTCTTTCTGAGTGTCTTCCACAGTTATCTTTTCCTGCAGATGGAAGAGGAAAGCATGTAGTTAATTCACCTGTGACTTAAGCCTCTAAAATGTATTTAACTGAATGTCCTTGTTCTCCTGTGAAAACATATTCCTCTTTCAGCTAATACGGAGAAATCTATCACTCTCACTGAATGAAGCATTTAAGTCACTCGCCTTTAACATAAGCAGTCTGTACAAAAGCCTGCTCCACACTATGAAGAAATAAATATTAAACATGTCCTAAAACACATTTTGTCTTGATTTATCGTACCAGACCTGTGATACAAGGCCAAGAGAACACGACTCAGCTCAGTTATTATCATAATATTTGCAAAAATTCTCCAGTAGGAACCTCAGATCTACCCAGAAACAGAAAACTATGAGCACTGAAAAAAGAAGCCAGTGCTGAAGGACAATATGCTTCGAGGTCTTTACCGACCTGCACTTTCTCTCTAGCTCAGCTGTCTGCTGTCTGCTGTCTTGTTGTATTGTTTACCTGTGTGAGTTGTTGCTGCAGCATGTTGACCTTATCTACCAGGGCTCTCTGCTCCTGGTGGTACTTCATGAGACTTTCCTGCAGGGTCTCGTTCTGCCTCTCCAAGTCCTAAAACACACATGAAAACATAAAGGTTAAATCTACCTGTGAGTAAAATGGCCAAACTCTACCCTGGATTAACCAATCAGGCGGGGGCTGTAACATTCTCTACCTTACTTACTAGATGTCTGATACTTTGTTTGATTGCTTTTCATTGTTATTATAGGTATTCACTAAGGACCCTATACCTGACTGTATTCCACTGACAATCTGTAATGCCTAGCAACTATCTGTTTTTATTACTCCTTCCAAAGAGGTCAGGGTCTCACCTGAGTCTACTTTGTTTGTATTTCAGCAGGATTACACAAATACCACTGCACTGATTTCCACAAAACGTGGATGGCGGATGGTTCTCGACCCAGAAATGACTCCATTTACTTTTGGTGCAGATCCAGATAAAGGGAGCGATCCAGGACTTTATTGTATTTTTCAGATCAGATCAGAATAAAAATATAAATAAATGTGTTTTATTTGATATTGGATTAGACTTGATTGAATTGAAGGTGACTGTTGGGCCTTGGCGGAGGTATACACTCTACCGAGAGCTAAATAACAAAACCATAAAGTTTACAAATATAAGACTGATCAAGACATCCACATCCATACAGTACTGATGAGTTCCTATCTATTTATCATTCAGTAACTGCACCTTGACAAGTTTTAGTTTTCCTTGTGTTGCAGAGCTAACTACTGCACCGGCTCCCACTCTGGACTGCTAGCTGCAGGGCTAACTGAGCTAACTGAGCTAACTATCGGCAGCTACTGTTAGCAGCAGTTAGGGTGCAGCATATCATCTGAATAACCATGGATGGATGTTCTGAATAGGAATTTTACAGGACTCCAATTCTTACATATTGCAGCTTTAATGAAACAAAGTGAATATGTGTGGAGAAGTAACAGCTCTTACATGTATGATCTGATCCCTTCTGTTCACCTCAGCTGCCTCTGATCGCTCCACTGAATGCTGCAGATAACACGGGACATGTTTTACAACCATGTTTTGAACAAATGGCATTACCACAGGGTGGACAAGTTCAACTCCCACCAACAAACACTAGATGGCAGTCATGTACATCTGAGTATGTCACAGGTTTAGAAACGGCTGAATTAAACAGCAGCAAGTCAAAGAAAATAATAGGCAACAACAGGCAGAAAATGCAGAAACTTGAGGCGCCTGAATACTGATGACAGACAGGAAGGTCTCTGACTTATAAACTTGAACAATGGCTTTGAAGAGCGAGCAGCCTTGACCTTTATCATCTTGTGACAAAAGGGACTGAGGAGGCGGAATGGCTGCACAAATGTCACTTCATTGCTATGCCCATCACGCTACATGTTGACATGAAGCTCCTCTAAAATATGTAAAGAAGTGTGGAGAACCACAGCTGCTCCTCATTACTGGCCAGGTGGAATTGAAGATGTGTGCCTTTGAACTGCACGCTGTAAGATTACCTGTCGCTTCCACTGCTCAATCTTTGCAGCCTCTTTATCTGTAGCAGAAAAAGAAAACAACATGTTCCCATTATAATTGTGTTACCTGAAAACATGCAAGAGGAAAGAAATGCATAAAAGAAAGAAAAGAGCTCATAAAAAGACTCAATGAAATGAAGATTACAAAAGAAATGTCGTGCAGTGTTAATTATTCTACATTCTACAAATCTGCAACTCTAAACTGTGAAATTATGTTGACTAACCAATGGAAAAAAAGCAAAACACCATCAGGATATCAGTTTTTCCCTGCATGCATTATTGTTTTCACATATTTTCCCACGTGTAATGAAAATGTGCCACACTTGCTGATGTCTGCAGCAGTTAGCGACTCACTGAATTAACACCTAATTATCGCATGGCTTAAACAGAGCGAGTGAAAGTCTTCAATCATCATCTTAATCACCCTTGAAAGACAGTACAGTATGTAGATGATCTTTTCCAAACAAACAGCTGCAGGACTCTTTTATTATCTGACCTCTGGTGGCTTTTTCGACGTAACTTTTGACCATCGCAAGAAGCTCCGGGTTCTTGCTGAGGCGAGCGTAGTGAAATGCGTCGTGACCCAAGCCGTCAACCGCCTTCACGTCAATGCCGCTCTTCAGCAACACCTCCACTGCATCCTTACAGCCGTACTCACAGCCCAGAATCAGCGCTGTCCTGAGGGGGTCAAAAGAGAAAAAACGTCTATGAGCAAGAAAATAAACTGGAGCTCCCAAATCCACACGTGGTTCAGTTCACCTGGCGTTTGTTCAACTACTGCTGAACAATGAAGTGCTGTGTTGGCTCAGCTCGGCTGATTTATCCTGTTTTTGTCACCACATCTGGCTGTTTTCTTTTAATATTAAAGAATTGTTGTTGCTTTGTGCTACAATTGATGCTGAGACGCAACAATAAATTCGTCAGGCAGAACTGTATGGAACTGTTAAGATGACAAAACTTATATGACACTGAAAATAGTTCTCTTGTTTCAGCGGTATTTAAACTTATGAAATCATGACACTAATACAACATGTAACACATATGGACTTAAGCTTTGTGAATGGATCCTTAAAAAACATCTAAGACTTCAGTATGCATCAACATTATTACTGATTTTCAAGGACTCCCTTACTGAAAATGATCTGTTTGCTTTAGTTTTCTACTTTCACATGTATTTATCACCTATCTTACCGTTTTCTTTTTAAGTTTCATATAATATAATAGTTTTATCATCAAGGCAAGTCCGCCAAAATGCCCCTCAGAAATACCCTGCTGTTCTTGACGATTTGTAATAAATGTTAATGTTGTGTTGTGTCATCATTGAGCACCTTGTTAAGAGGGCAACATAGCAGAAATACGCCTGTAGTATCATGATGTTACACAGTACCAAAGATGGAGGCTTTATCATTTTATTTGTATTTATTTTTTCTGTTCTAAATAAAAAAAAATTACTTGCAAAACGAGAATTATCGCCTCACGGTTGTATATCTCCGTACACCTGTCAAGTGGCTGTTCCTCAGTTATGCTGTTTAAAAATTATCTTTTGAATTATTCAGTAATGGCCAAAAATGTGTCTTATGAAGTCGCAGTGACCTTTCACCACCAAAATCTGCAAGTCAAAGTGGATGTTTGTGTGACATTCTTAAGACGTCATGTTCACAAGAATGGGACAGACAAGCTGAAAACATAACTCCTCTGGCCACGGCTAACACCTACGCAGAGGAATACAAAAAAAAGGCAAAAAGACTGTCACTTTAAGGAAATCAACAGAAATGCAAATAGCTTGACTTGTTTAACTTATCAACCAACAACATGTGGAAGCTGCCTCTTTTTGAGCAACAAAGGTCACCAATTATTCCATTTCTACCAAAGACCGACACAACGATATCTCTTACTTGTTCTGTTTGTCCCGAGTGGTGATATCAGCCCCTCGCTCCAGCAGCAGCTGACAGATGCGTGGATGACACATCTGGGTTGCCAGCACCAGAGGTGTCCTGCCATCCTGGAGAAAAAAAACAGAGACATACAAATAAATACATGTGAAACAAGTCCAGTTGCCTACGATCTAACACTTAGAAGTACAATTATCTGGATGACTGAGAACCATCATCAACACAAAGAAATAAAAAAGCTCACACACCTAAATATCATGTTTCATCTCAAAGCAAAAACAAGGTCACAATATAGAGAGCGCCCATTCACGTGGACTAAAGGAGGTTTAATTGAATACCTTTTAGTGCAAGTACATGCAGTGACTGACTGCTAGCGACATGGTCAAAGTATTTAGCAGGCAGACAATCCACTTTTCTACAGTGACAACTAAAAACATGGAGAATGAAAAGAATATACCAGCAGAGAGCATTACAGCACACTGTGTGAAATTAAGTGAAATATCAATTCTCACAAAATCACTGGCATTCACAGACGCCCCGCTGTCACAGAGTAGTTTCACACTGGAGGGGCATCCAGCCATGACTGTGGAGAGACAGAGCAAAAACAGCTGCAATCATTTCGGCCCATTTAGCACTGAGACAGACACAGACATCGACGCAGCTCAAACAGGAGCCTGGAACTGGGCTGATGTACAGAAAAAAACATGTAAAATGAGACAGAACTTCTTCATTATCATACTCCTCGAATGTTGAAGACCTTAACGTTCATGTGGATGTTTGCAATCTAAAATATACCAAAGGAGCCTTGAGTCGGTCTTACCAGCATCATGTAGAGCTGTTCTTCCTTGCAGGTCCACGTTTCCAACTGGACTGTTGTGCTGTAAAATAACAAACACAAGTTTTCACAACACAATCAAGTGAAAACAATTCTGTTACTCCTTTCTTGCTGAATTATCCATGAAACCCTTTAGGTTTGGTACCGAAACCGGGTATTAAACATATGAGCTCCGACATCACAGGTTCTGCTAAAAGTATTGGAAAATGAAGACACTTCACTACCACTTTAATTATGAGACATAGTGTCACCTTTCAAGAAACTAAAAGACTAAAGGTGTCATTACTTTGTAAATAATGACACCTTTAAGTCACTAGTAATCCCCTCTGGTTGGCTGTCTGTATTAAAGACAACAGATCAAATATAACTTATTTCTCTCAGTCATCACGAAAAAAAATATTCAAGTCATGATGAAACTGCAATAAACAAATGTGTTTTTGTTGTGACACCTCTGTAGCACCACAGCACCTCATTTTAAGGCTGTTCTGACACACACACCTTTTATCACAACATTAAAGCTTCTGCAGTTTGGATATTGCACTCGGCCATATAGCATTTTGAATAATTTGATTAACCGAGCACTGTGCTTGATTTGAGTGTCGAGTCTGGATTTTATTATCATTCAAAGCTTGGGGAAATGAAAAAATGCAAATATGATTGACAACTCAATCAAGTTCGTGAGAGGAGACAAAATCAGTTATTTCCATCGGCTGTCAGTGGAACATGAGAGTCAACAGCGGGCAGGTCATACTAGGCTAAGTGGCGCTGTGCTGATATGCCTGTGACATCTCTACACAGTCAGTCAGCTGGTTGGAAAGCAGTGACTGCACCTCTGTGGTGATGAGGGCCTGCTATGACGCCTTGAGGACTCAATGCTAACAGGGGCCTGATGTTGCTGGGTAAGCTTGCCAGCCGGCTCTGGCCCGACTAAAAAAACCCAACTCTCTCTAGCAACAAGGGCCAAAAATTAGCAGCATGCTCAAATGACAAAGCTAAGAGGGGTGAGGGGGAGAGCGGCAATGGGAGCTGACGGTGGAGCAGCGGAGGGGGGATATCCTATACCTTGAGGGTTCGGCTGACGGAGGGGAGATAGTGGGGGTGGTGGGGGAGGTGGGTGTTGGCGTCCAGCTGCTATGTCTGGTGTGATGACGGCACCAAGAATGGACGGCAGGTTTGCAGGAGGGTCGGCTTGTCAACACCGCTGACAACTCCCTGCCAACAGCCGCGACCTCCGTTAGATCACAGGGGGAGGAGCTACGACGCTATGAGAGCACAATATTGCAGCGAT
>OMLP01013313.1:0-18114 GCA_900302685.1 Spondyliosoma cantharus | reverse complement strand
TATTGCAGCGATAGCCCCCTCATTGTAAACACATAAATCCTCCAGTGGGTCATGGTGACTCAACAGGGCCTACTGTTGACCGATACGGAGCGGGCTCAGCTGCCAGAGCTGTTCGGCAATAATTATTTAAAGGAGCTGAAAGGGAAACTGCTCTGAGTGGCCAGAGACTGAGAGGCTGCTCAGTGGGAAATAAATACTGTATAGTAGAGTGTGTAGATATGCAACAAGAAACTACGAGTGCAAAGAACATCTGAATATGAGACAATATCTCACAGGAGTAAGTATCAGTCTCGTGCAAACAGTGTTATGAGGATGACTGCACGTTACCTGCAGGAGCTTCTGCACACACAGAGAATGTCCATTTCTTGAAGACAGATGAAGAGCATTTTTACCTGAGAGGACAAAAGCAGCAATTAGAAAGTGAAGTTCAGTCACAATCTGGAGTTTGCATGCATGTTTCTTTCAAGCCAAATGCCACAATCAGAAGAAATTGCATATGTATAGACTGAAGTATACTGCTGAACAAGGATTGTGTTTTTAAGATAAGATATCGCATAGTAAGTATAAGTAAGTTATACATGAATATACATGTATCTATATATTGTACACAATGGATCCACTGATGACCAGCCTGGAAGATCACTGGATCCAATATTCAACATTTTTCTGATTATTGAAATCTTTTTTTTATCCAACAACAATACAAAAACAATGTGCTACTTTGGCTCTGATACAGTGTGTAATCTGTAAAGTATTGGAGTAAAAAAGTAAAAAGTACAATATGTGCATCCAGGTGCAGTAGAGTGCCTCAAAATTGTACTATAGTACTTGCGTAAATGTACCACATTACATTACATGACTGGATTCAGGCAACAACCTTAATTAGAGGACGAGTGTTTTGAAGTTATGTGCTTCTTCATCTGAGACAAAAGACTCTGAAGGTCTGAGAGCAGCGGAGAGACAGTCAACTCAAAACTGATGAAGCCTGTTAAACTTGTTCCTTCATTTGTCACAATTAGACTCCTCTTGTATCACTGCATCATGACCGCTGCCATTAAACAACATTATTCTGAGACTAAAAAAATAGCTTCCTGGACATGTACCATTGATTGCAGGAGAGCGAAACAGGAACCGACACCATTAGATCAATCAGTGAATCACTCGTCTTAGCTGGTAGAACATGAGCTTTGGTCTTAATGAGTTAATAACTGAGACGCAGCTTGACATAAATTATAGTGTGTTATTTGAATAGACGGGCTGTACAGTGAGTGATTTCATCAGTTATAATGGATCACCATGGTAAAAATATTAAATAATACCGCAATGCTATACACAATACCATACAGGACATACTGGTTTCTTTTTATATGTTGGAACATTTATTCTCCATTTCCAAAGTCTTCTTCTTCCACTTCAGAATAAGTTCCTTCAAAATAACTAAACTACATTTGCTGGTATTAAAACTTAAAACTCTTACGCTACTTGTTCATCTTTTCTTGGCTGGTTCAATGTTACAAATAAGAACTTCTGCTGACATATTCAGATATGTTAAACCAATATTATCTCTGGTCACTGGTGTACATACCTCATCTGAAATGCATGAGATTTAAAACATAGCAAAGTGCAAAACACATTCAGGTGAAAATATGAAAGCTTCTATAAGTCCAATCAGAGCAGAGGAGTTTCTTCATTCTGTAACAAGACTTAATTTAATTTGTTGCTTCCATCTTCGCCTCGCTGCCATATTGCTTCTGAAAGCCCGGGTGGATCAGATCATGCCTCTTGCTCATTATTTAGCCAATTTCACATCCCAATTTATGCTCTCACACTGAGGCAAATTAACGTACCGCTGAGTAGCACTCTCTTTAGTAGGAAAAAAAAACGCTAACGAGACCAATTTTCTGCCTCACACATAGTAATTTCCTTCCTCAAAACACGCAACGTGTTCTGGCACCGAGTACTGTAACCTGCCTTAATTGATAATGTGATAATGTGGGAATGACATCACACCTACGCTATGTGAGAACAAGGGGCACAGTGTGGTTTATTTTTAATCATTGCACACAATACAGAAACTTCCGACACGGACCCCCTGTGGAGAAACAGAGCTTCTCTGGTTGTTTACAAAGTGAACTTCAAAATGTTTGTGGCCTTGAAATCCTCTGCTGTTATACTCTGAGGAGGCTTCAGTGCTGAGTCTGCCCTCACGGATATACTTAGAAAATTTGGAAACACATCAAAGTATAGAAATAAAGCTCTGGGGTACTGCTTTAATCCAACCTGAACTCACCAGCAGCATCAGTCGCAGTGACATCAACATTGTGTCCCAGGATGAGATTGAGACACTCGAGGTGTCCTCGTGTGGCAGCCAAATGAAACCTGGAGACGAGAAGAAAGAAAAATGAGGAAAGGAAAACAGACGGGAATATAATGGAGGGAGCTGGCAAAGAGAAGACGGGAGGCCGAGTGAAGAAGTGATATGGTGTAGAGAGACCGAAACTTAAGATGAGAGAGGGACTGTAAATGGACACTCGGTTACTTGCTATCGGCAAGATCTGCATTCTTAAACCAAATACCAAGAAAACCTCAGGGTCTGTAATGACTCCATGGTAACCACGAAGACACAAACAACACTGTCCTTCTGGTTCAGCCTCATTTTTGTATTCTTGAGCACTATCAAATAATACAAAAACAAGGTTACTGAAATTTGAAATTCATTTGTGGCTTTCTGCGTCCCTGAATTTACTGTCTGGAACCAGTGGAATTGTTATATCCTCATACGGCACAAGTGCTGTCTGTTCCTGATTTTAAATCTGAATCTGTCCTGTTCTGCTTGTTCCAATACGTCTCTTTACCCACCAAGTCATTATATCCATATTACTGATGATTATCTATAAAGAATTTCATTGTGTTTATATTTTGTGAAAGTAGTTTTCCCTACAATATTGTTGCAACATTGATGTTGAGGTATTTAATCAATAGAAAATGTGATATTTGCATGTGCAGGCAGTGCTTTTGAGGAGATTTCAAAATACTGAGATACTATTACACAATAATGAGTGTAAGGGCATTAAATGACCTGCATGGTAATACAATTCAATCCACATACCAGACCTCGATATCTTTGGAGTTTTTTCAGTTCATCCTTGAACTTTTAAGCCAACATTGGCAAGAAGTTCTTAAAATTCTAATTTAAAATTTTAATATCTACATTTCTGTGAAAACTGGGCATCCTCCATCTGCTAATGAGGATCATGAGGTTCATTTGAAAGCCAAGAAAAGCTAATGAATGAACCCTGAGGTGCGATTGTTTGTCAACTTTTAATTCATGTTTGATATCCACAAAGTTTACACTCCCCTCTTGTACTTGCCTACTCAATGAAGCATCTATTTGCCAACATGTCTTTAATCATCACCTTTGACTGGAAACATTCCTGTTCCCCTTCTCTGATTCAACCCGCAGCAGCACTGCCGCCACTAGCCATGAAGGTCTGCAGAGCACTTGTGTGTAAACCAATCTCAGTCTGTCACCCATCAAGTCACATGAACCTGTTTATACACTAACCCCGAGGTATCTGCCAAGGAGACAGCTAGGCTGTCACCTCAACACTGGCGTGGGTATTAAAAGCCGCGTTGATGGCCAGGAGATGCTGGTAGCAGTGGAGGGTCCTGACCTTTCGGGGGCAAACAGCAGACAGGAAGCAGACCAGAGTGAGCCAAGTTAGGGGGATAAGAGTGAGTGAGGAAGAGTGAAGTTCATGCGCTACAGCATTTTCCAGAGGGTAACTTAAGGAATGCTTCTGAACAGAGTCAAAAATACATAACTGCACACTTGAACTGGGTGGAGGACTTTTTGATCAATAAGTAATGATGAGTCATGTGACAGTGAGTGGCACTAACAGCTACAAAGATGTTTTGGACTTAAAATCATACATTTTGTTAACATATGCAACAGATCAAACAGACTGGCCTCGATTTTAACAGACTTCCACTGAAACAGCACTCCATTAGGAGTGGACACCCTGAGGATTTCAAATTGTGATTGTGAATGCCTTCAAGAATCTTCAATCTGCTGTTCAAGCAAATCGACGAGATTTCAGTATTTAATCAACTCTGTAGGTGATTGGCTGAACCGTGTCCATAACTGTCTACAACGGGCTAACTTCCACCAATCAGATCGACAGTAGGAAAGAGCTACCGTCAGTGAAGCCAACTGAACGAGCGAACAAATGTTCTCCATCGAGAAATCCCTTCAGTGTCGTTCTTTTCTCTTCATTCAAAGAAGAATACTTTCCATTTCCAAAATATAATAGATGCTAAAACAGCGTTGTTGTTTTCAGCTTTACATACCGTCATTGATGAGCAGATCTGCATTACATGATCTATCCTAACTCAATGAATTACTACTTATCGAGCAAAAGTAACATAAAAACAAATATTGACTTTGTACGTATGGATAATGCACAAAGATTAAGCTGGCCGTTCATATCAACATTGGCTGCCACATATTGATTTTCTATTTTTGGAGCTGCGTCCTGTTCTCGCTCACTCAAGCCAGCACCCGTCAGTGAATAGCATGATGTTATACACTCCGATACAGTGGATGGCGCTGTGGTTTTCAGTTCACTGGTAAAACCAACAAAGAAGAGGAGGAGGACTATTTAACGCAGTCGGCGTGACCGTAACTTCCTCTGCAAAGAAGACGGCTCGCCTCATCATTGAGATCAAGCCCCCACAAAGAGCTCCGGGTCTTGAAGCCAGTGTGATTACATCATCATGTGATGCACTGGGGAGACAACACTGTGAAAGATGTGTCTGTAAAATAGTAATAAAAGCTTCACAACCCCACAAAATGACTTGTTTTACTGTTCAGAGTCTAGAAGTAGCCGCCCGATTACATTTTATCCACATCCAAGTTAGCTCAGTGGTACACTGGAAGTTAGCCCACTCGGTCGGTGGAAGACTCGAGTGCGCGTGCTCTACGGCGCCCCAGCTGGACAGCCACCGCCACAATAAAAGTATGATTCTGTGGGAAACACTCATTTAATAATGCATTACGATGGTGTCTTGTAATCCCAGGTGGGATGGGTCAGATATTGGCAGGACGCAGACAGAAAATTAATTAACATGGCTCGTACTTGGGTGTTGATACATGAACACTGTAACATGGGTTACAGCTAATGGCAAGGCGAATTAGGAGTTTATGTCAATACTTTAATGCAATATTGTGTTATAATGGTGCAAATCGAGAAATTCAGGGGATATTTCAAGTCTGGCTTTCGGCCACAGGGCAGGAAGAAAAAAAAATCTCAATTTAGATCCTATCCTCACCCTCCAGAAAAAGTTAACCTGACAAGACTGAGAGAGAACAAAATCTGAAAAACCAACAAAATGTCTGACACGGATCCACCACAAAGAGTTGACTCTGTGGAGATACATACCGCTCACCCAGCTGGAGAACCGGAAAGTACATTTTGTAAGACTGATGGATCTGGCCCTAAGACAACATATTCAGCTATGTCATTTCATTTCACACCTGCTGCTTGGGAAGCTTTCAGGTTGACAGCCTACAGGATATGGCTGCTATTTTTAGAGAGTGGACCGGGAAGAGTAAATCAAAGTACGTGCTGGTAGCTTCTGAGCCATTTGTCTCTAAAGGTGGTCAAAAAACAAAATACCATGGCTGCTGCAGCTTCATGCTCTTCCTTGATCTACAGATAACATCATGCTGTCTGGATGGACTATCTGGTGGTTAGAAAAACACATTTAAAAAAACTCCAGTGTCCTTTTCTATTCAAAAACAACATTTCCTCAGTCTGTTCTCTCCCAAGATCAAACTCCACCTCATGCAGATCCTGATGTAAAAATCACAGCTTGCTACAGTTGTGGTTAAAAGACACAAAAACCCATTACAGCCAATCCTGACAGACAATGGGCACGCAGCAGTATCTCCGGTCAGTGCCAGTTCTGTGCAGCAGGGCTGAGTGAGTGCTCATCTTGAGTGCTGTGCCCTCACTTGCACTTCTATTGCTGCTAAGCCCTTGTCAGCCAGCTATCACAACTGCACAGAGTGAGCAGGTGTGATGGGTGGGCTCACCCACCAGGATCCAGCTAGTGCCATGGAAGAGATGTAAACTGTTTACTCAGCTGGAGGCTGCGATAGGACAGTTAGAGCTGAATTCATTAGCTGAACACAGCGAGGCTAATCCGGGGCACACCAAATGATATATCTGGGCTAACAGTTTGTAATTTGTTTCCCCACAGAGGTCCATGATTACACAGGATCGCCATCCGACATTCCTTAGTTGACCAGAAAGCCAAAGACACGTGTCGGTCTGTGTGTGGCCCACTGAACTATAAGCAGACTTGCTGAGCTGTGATTGCGGTTCACTTTTGTTTTGGGTATCCTTGGCAAAAGCATGACGTCTCTCCATAAATGTTCAGTTAAGGTGATGTGTTGATTTTATTTTTAACCAGTCCTTGTCTGGCCGCCCTGCAGGGGGAACACTGAATAACGAGCCCGACTGCGTTTGTGTACAACAACCTCTTCAGTCCGTCACTGCAAAACTGTCAGCCACAGTTCTAGATTTAGTTCTGCCAAATTCTAGCACCTTATTATGAGACCAGGCATTTATCAGGTTGTGTGTATAATTCTGTTTATTTACATGCATGCATGTATACAACAATTGGTCTTTGCAATGGTGCCACAGGAGAATTTCACACACTGCTGAAAATACTCGACACCTTTGCTTCTGGGATCTGTTGCTCCATAACAAAGCCTTTGTTAAAATAAACCTGAAGCACAGTCCGATGACTTCTTCATATATCTGGATTAAACTTAGGGCGCCCGACCTCCCAGAAAGCTGCTGTTGGAATCTGATTACATTGAGGAGGAAAACAAAGTACTTGCTTTTTTTAAAACAGCTCAATGTATCATGATCATTAATAGGACCAAAGTAAAGGTCTGTATGAGATACCTGAAATAGTCCTGGAGAGAAAATTCCTTGTACTCATTTTAGTCAGGTTGACCTACTTTTTCCTCTGTCTTCCTGTCTTAGCCGTCTGTTCAACCACTGCCTCTTCAGCTCCCACTGACAAATTCTACATATAAAACATGGTCCTTCAACATGTCAGATGATCCTCATAATAGCCTGCAGCTGGACCTAAATGTATTAGTTTGTGCTGCAAGAACCACAGTGGATGTGATCTGACTGTGCAGGGAGTCATTTCCTGTGGGGACCATCTAAACAGCCACTGGCCAGCGTGGTCAAGCCTTCAGTGGCCGCAAACATTCTTTATACCAACTCCCACGCTGACCTGCTCTCAGAAGTACGCTAAAGGGAAATTTCTGGATCCAAAAATAGACATGTAATAATATAATAGTTTTTCATATGCAGGACAGCTGCATGAAGTTCTAAGGTTGAATTGTGCAACAATGTCACCGTGCACAAAGGAATTTTGGTGGGGGCTGGATTGTTTTGTTTTTGTTTTAACGGCCATGCAAGGAGGATGAGCAGCAATGTTTCTCTAAAACATATTTTTGAGTGACTGACCTAATTGTAGGAATTTCCATCTATGTCTTATCTGGGAAAGAAGGTCAGGAATGTGTGATGGGGAGACCACGATAATGTTTGGAATGTGTGATGCTCAGCATCTTTAGGTTTTCAATTATTCAGAAAAGCACAGAAGACAGCAATAACAAGGAAAACAATAAGAAACCATTTTCTAGTGTAGGGCAGTGCATAGAAGTTTTACAAATGGATTATATATATGATCAGTAAACAGTCTGCGTCTGATTTTGGTCAGTTTGTCGAAAGTGTGTTGCAGAAATTCACCCCTCTTTGACTACGACTGTCAACATGCTGGACATGGATGTGTGGGTCTGTGTTTACTCACGCAGAGCGTCCTTCCACATCGAGCTTCGTGGGGATGATGCCCTTCTTGCTGAGAACAGCAGCCACCTTGTCCACCTCGCCGCGCTCCACCGCCTTCATCAGCCGATCGTCATACTTGTTCCAGTCTGTGTTCTGAGAATGACGACAGTGAACAATCAGGCACGCAGCATGTTTGACAGTAAAACCCAAAACAAACTGTTAAATACCTTACTAAGTACATGCTTAGTTCAACAGTAGCGAGAGGGACCTATAAAGCATCAGTGATTCATGAATATGATTCACAAAGTCCATTTCCGACACAAAAACCACAGATATAATGGCAGAGTATTTTGCACATTTGAAGCACAGTAAAACATTTCAGTTGATGCACAATGTGCCAGGAATGTGTCATACTGCACTTTCATTGCAGTACCACTTTGATAAAAGCACAGCTTTGAGGGAAATCAACTCGTCAATAAAAGCATAAGAACTGAGGAAACAGTACCTATTAAACAGCTTTTGATGACAAAGTTTCTGACAATGAATACCTACAAAGTGCGTTGAGGTGCATTTCAGCCAGCGGCTCATCTTCGGTGAGTGGAGCTGGTCCTTGCACCGAGCTACTGAAAAGGTTGCCAGCGTTCCGGTTTACAAAAGCAAAAATGAAGAAGAAGTGTATAAAAAAACTCCCCTCAGTCTCCCGATGCACTCAACCAGTGAGTGCAATAAAAATGGATGAGAGACCGAAGGGTGACAGTCTGTACTCTAATGGAAGGCTCGACCTCTAGAGTTTCCCTCACTAGAGGCAGAAAAGTTCATTTGGCAGGATTTTCTATGCATTCCTGTGTTGCTCAAGGGCTCTGCCTGTGAGTTCATCACTGCACAGCAGTTCAGTTGATGGTTAAAGGGAGGAGAAGGAGGAGTGAGAGGAGGAAGGAAAGGAGGTGGAGAAGCAGTAGGGCCAGCCCTGCCAGCCCTGGGACCTGCCCTGGCCGGCAACTGCAACTCCTCCTCTGGGGTAAAGTCAGCTCAGCCTGGCTACCTCTCGCCTCCCCAGAATGTCTTCCCCTCCGTCCTCGCCTTTATCCTCAAACCTTCTGTTCAACTCGGTCTTCTTCTGTTTAGATTCTCTTCCTCTTCTTATCTGAACCGTTTTTCTTTTTGTGAAAGCTGCGAGCTATTTGGTTATCAAGTAGTAACTAAAGAGCTCCTCTCGTCTGTCCTCTCCGAGTGGTCTCCAGTGTCTTCACCCCACCAAATGGCAAGCCAGGCAGGCTGAGTGGGGTAAATATGTGAGCTCTCCCAGGTTTAAAATATCACCCCCTCCCTGGTAAACAGCGGTGGCGCAGACAGCCCTGTAGACTGGTTACCTCTTTATTTTTTGACCCTCCAACCTTTCTGTAGTGACTGATAGGAAGACAGGGGCTAAGAATACATTCTGGACATGCCTGCACCATGAGTAATGGCTTTAGTGTCTAACACTACTGCCAGCATGAAACAAGGCCAGCCAGAAAGACCTTGCTTACATTGCCGCCCCCCACCTTGCTTGCCTCCATCTGAAAATACTAATGTCAAAGAGGGATTATGGTTTGCACATTTGAAGTGGTTTTGGCAGTGACCCTTACAGGACACTACAGGGCCAAGAGCTGCTGTTAACCAATCCATCTAAACAGAGTGGTGTGGCTCCAAAGCCCCCTGATCCTGGCTGCACGGTAGCAGGCTACATGTCAGACTTTTTTACAACCGGCTGTCTGAGACTGCAGCCGCACCAAAAACTACACTACTGATACCCACGTGGCAAACACTGCGAGAGCACAACTTCCCCTTTTATCAGGTTAAAAGTCACACGAAATAAAGAAGGTAAAAAGTGACACAGACGGCGATCCAAGGACACGTTTAATTTACACACTGCATCAGCTCCTTGTGGCTTCGTGTTACTGTCCGCTGCCAGGGTGGCGTTAACAGAGCGGCACTGATATGCACAAACATGCAAAAAGACCTCGTCCACATGACATGTCATATGAAGGAGGAGGTGTCAACTTACGAAAGCTGCTCACCCTAGCATAGAGACAAAGGCGCCAAAATGGCACCTAGCCACGCAGCATACTGTACATCGGTCACGTAAATGTCTAGCACTGCGTGTGTGTGTGTGTGTGTGTGTGTGTGTGTGTGTTAATGTACTAGTTAATGATAGGGCTGTTAGCAACTGCAGTAGTAAAAAAAAGGAGAGCTGCTCGATACTGACACACTAAATTATCATGATAGTTAAAATAATAAATACTTTTTAAACCTATTGGTGATTTCATAAGTTATTTGTTCTGAGCTTTGTGTGGCTGATATGAAAAGTTTTCATATGATACCTGTTGATATGATAACTGTTTTACTCAGAGCAGTGAGGCAAATGGTCTGAACTTGAATCCCTTTCAAACACTGAAGTCTTTTTGACCAGGATGGATGATGATGATGATAACACATGATAATATCTAGTTTCATATCATGACGTCAATATGATGTCAATGTATCTCCCTGCTTCACTTTCATGCACTGGAACAGCACTATACAAATTCGAGCAGACGGATGTGTGTTTATCTTAAATTACAGAGCTGGACAACATCTAATATTGAGGTCTGCGTAGGGCAAAAAGAAACTGGAAAAGAAAATTACAGTAATTTTATTTTTTTGCATACTGTACTGACATTTTAAAGTTTACAATTTCATCGAATATTTGAAGCTCCTTATTTTTGCAGCTTGTACAGAAAGAAGTATGAGTTTTATCATGTTTATTGAAACCAAAATGTTTTTCCTCTACCTTGCTGCATCTTTAATCAACATTTTTTTCCTTTGATTGCTCTGCTTCTTGCTCATTTCAAAGTCAGGAGAAAATATTTACATCAGATGCAGTAATCAAATCAAACCCCACAAATAATCGCAATTGGTCATTTGATGTGCATCTGATCCTACACAGAATCACTGGAAAACCAGGACCAGGACCAGCAGGACTCTGAAACTAGACTAATGTTATGTTCACGCTCCGAGTGAGCCAGCTCAACTTTGACTTGTATCACGTCACACCTGTCATTAAGCAACAATTGTTAGGTGTCTGTTTGTAGGACGACCTCTACTGAAATGACCTCTTGCTTTGTAACTGTAGTCACAAGGTTAGATCAGCTCTTTGCTGATGTCTAGCAGGGATAGCTTAATGTTTACAATCAACATTGTATTTGGAGTGTTAGCATGCACATTTTTTCTGCTTAATGCTAAACACAAAGCACAGCTGACGGCGATGGGAACGTCTTTCTTTTAGCAAGATGTTGACAGCGGCAATAGGTGCTCTATGACAAGTTAAGGGATTAACAATTTATTAGAATTCATTGGACATTGTACTAAATTGGTACACACAATCTCGTGTGTAGGGCAATCCATCCAATAACAGTCCAGATAATCCACTTAAAACAAAAAATGTAATTTTCATAGCGGTCAGGTTTCATCTTCTCAGCACCATTAATCTGGACCAAATTCCCAGGTATTGGATTAAAATTGCTTGTGACGGGCGCCCGTTGGTAGCTCAGTTGGCAGAGCTCACGTAGAGAGTCTTTGTCCTCGCTACAGCGGCGCAGGGTTCACGTGAACTGCATGTCAAATGATCAAAAACTGTCTTTGACTATCAGGGAGATGTTGACACTGAAACAATATTCATTGCTCATCGTGCAACTGAAACAAACACATTACCTTCAGTTTCTATTTTAACACCGTGACAAAATGTCACTCGACACTGGGTGAGCCAGGTTAGGCCTCTACCTGTCCACACAGATTATTCTGGGTGTCTGGTAATACTTCAGTTAGACGTTTTTGTCATCCTCAGTTCGGGTTCTCCATCACTGTCTGCAGACTGTAACTCCTTCCGACACCTCAGCTTCCTGCCTCTCTCAGCCCCTGGCCAGACTAACAAGTCTCTAATGTCTTCACAGATGAAATCATCAGCAGGAAATATCTAACTCCTCATCAGGTAGCTGACTGAAGTCAAGGCCAGAGCATAAAGCTACATGCCAATAAGTTAAGTGATAGTCCTATCCAAGGCCAAATTGCTGTAACTGATGTGGCTTCATGAGATTATGACTTTGGGGGTGATCGTGATCATAGGAGACATCTGTGAAGAGACATTAAGTCATGAAATGTAAGCCTTTAACATTTTACAGCCTGAAATGGATAGATAGGCTGAGCACTTTTACTGCATGCATACGTCTGTAAGCACGGCAGTATAATATGTGTTCACGGTGCGAGATACTGATGGAGGCAATAAAAATATTGTTTTCTCGTTAAACAAGACATGACTAAGAGTCTACAGCCGAGCTCTGCAGGCCAAAGTTAGCTACAGTCGTGCTCTGAACTAAACGCTAACCTCAGCATGCTAACACTCTGATGTTTACCACAACCTTCGTTTAGCCTGTTAGCATGCTAACATTAGCTAATTAGCGCAACATACACAAAGTACAGCTGAGTCTGATGGGAATGTCATTAATCTAATAATCTAATTAATCTAACAATTACTGAAACATTTCATGAAAAACCCAAAATATTAATCTCATGGTTGCACTAAAGGTAAAGTATTTCATGGTAAACCATTAAGTAGTAGTTGATATTTCAAGACCAAGTGTATGGCCATTGTGACATCACCCATAACAGGTCTACTGGTTTTAGGCCTTGTGTTATGGAACAATGGATTTTTGGAGCCAGAAGTGAGCATATGTGGCTGAAAGGGTGGAGATGGGGATCATACGTAGTGTTAAAAACATAACTGACTGATGGTTGATATGATAGCCATAGGTAGCCATGCCCTACAGCATACTATGCTTCATAGTCCATTTTACTCTAATGGGACCATCATTTACAAATCAACATCGTTTTGTATTGAAGAAGACTTGAAAGTAGCAATTGAGACAATAATCTCATCAGAAAACTAGGTTCATTTTCTCATGAGCTTACATAGAAGTGAATATCTTCTTGCAACCAGTGGAGAGGAGAACCAAAGTGGTGGAACAACAGTCAGGCCAATATTTCCATCCCTAGAGGCCCGCAGCCAGGCTTAGCAAAGGTCACGTTTATGCATAAGATCATTTCAAATAGACTCAAGTTTGTAACAAGTATTGGTACAGTGTTATCATAGGCCAGGTTGGGTCAGGAAGAAAAGAAGCATTTGCTTAAATCAAAAACAGAGTTGGGTGAGGGTCATGCAAGGTCACCATTTAATTGAAAAGTCACTACAATAAACATCACAACAAACCTCATCAAAAATACTAAAGTGGTAACATCCTGACCTCCATGACTCGAAATGAAATCTTTACTTTGAGTTTATGAACAGGTCCAAACACGACAGCGATCAGCTGTTTGTATTTTTACCATTTATCCCCAGAGATACCTGTTTGTGACATTAAAATAGCTGACGGCTGTGAGAATCTCCCAGTGACAAGTTGATTTATTGCTGCAGTATACCCTGGCAGTGAAAAGCCAATACTCTAGCTGCATCAGCGTTAATGAGAACCTTAAGAGCAAGATCAAATACCAGAAACTGTGCCATAGAAATCTCAAGAAATTATGTCAGTCATGGCTGTTGACCAAGAAGGGGAATTAAATAACAAACCAGAGTGGTTGGGAAATAGTATCCTGTAAGTGACTGTCTATAAAAATAATCATATTGTCAGTTCCCCTCTAATGTGTGACCCTGGACCTGTGCATGTAGTCGTGAATGGTGCAACTGTCTGGGCATGTGGAGCGTAAGCAAAACCCCTCAGGGGGGCAGAGCCAGAAAGGGTGGAGGAGGAGAGCAAGAGAGAGAACATGTGAAGCGAACAAATGTGTAAAAGAACAAGGGGCGAGGTGAGAAAGTGACAAGCTGCAGCATGCATGTGGTCAATCTTTATGGGACAGGTAAGTTGATGCTTCAGAGTGAAAGTCCGTCTTGGATCAGGTCGAGCGCCCACTGATGATTCAGGCCAGGTGTCCAGAGGAGGGAGGCACTCTGTTTTTGGTATGTACATGAGGCACTCGCTGCATATCTGAGTAGCTGCTAAACACAGGACCACTCCTGCTGGGCAGAGTGTGGACGAGACGCACCAGGACAGACAGACAGACAGACAGAAACGCCCTCTGGTGGTAAAAAGAACCAGAACACGTCCAATTCACTGAAGTCTATTCATGTCCTGAGAGGCAGAAAAAAGGGTGAACAATGTGGATTCTTTCTACACAGGAGAATCATCCCTTGTTCTCTGTGCAATGCCAATACTTCAGTCTACTAGTACATGCAACATTTTGAGCAGCAAACACTTGCTGAGGTTTAGGTTTACAGCAGCTTTAGAGTCACAATATTTTTTCCAATCATGTGACTACACTATGGTTGATTTGGTGCAATACTAACTCTAAATACTGGATGCTTGGGTACAGCAGTGAGACTTTCATGGCCCAGTAGCAACGTTTTCCTTATTACAAAAATACAAGAACCAAAACTATTCATTGCAAACAGTATCCATCATGTCAGTAGTGACATACACAAGTATGGATAGAAAGCATTAAAGCCAGGGACTTTTCATCATGATCCTGTTTCACAACAATTATTCTCAGTAAATGTGCATTAACTGGGCTGCTATGACAGAAAACAAATCTTAAATCAAGGGAAACTCTACAAATTGTCCTAAATTAAAGTACAAAAATAGAACACAAATTTACTGCTTGCACAAAAATTCATCCTACGTACTTATGACACAACTAAATCATCTCCAGTGCCGCCAATTGTTTTTGCAGTTGTGTAATTCAAGTTTGAAAAGTACCACTCAGAGAAGAGTACAAGACAGTTTCTCAGCTCTGAAAGGGCCCTCAGAGTCAGGTAAGATAAAACAGAAAATAAAACTCTATATAAACTGGCTGGCTGCCCTCAAAAACTGATAACATCGGTCTGTTTTACAACACTTGAGTTAAGCCAGAGCCGGGTGAACCCACACTAAAAACCCTGTGGTTAGGTGGATTAGTGGGATTTTTCCTGTGGACCCTCTTAAGACATCATCACTTGTGTTGCCTAAAGATCCAAAATTGGAGACTAGTCTGTCCGGCTGCTGGGTGACACTATTTTAGATGACTTGTGACCCAGAGGGCAAAGCTGTTCCGTGCTATTTTCCTCGACTTCCAACACCCTCCGCCTGCCCAGCAGATCAGCTCTCCAGTTGCCTAAACCATGTGAACTTTGCTCCTGTCAACTCCCCAGTAAAGAAAGCCTCCACAGGACCATGAGACACAGGAAGGCCATAATGTAGTTTCTGAAACACAGTTCTAGAAAGACAATGGTGTCATTCATGAGAGAAAAAAAACTGACGTCTATTATTGAATCTGGACAAAACCTCTCTCAAAGAAATGCTTTCTTATCTCTACCGCATTAATCCTAAATGGATTTGAAGGATTATACTGTACCCCTAATGTGTTTACCAGACCTTTAAAGCTTATCGACGACTGTTGCTCAGAAGAATAGTTTCATAGTTGCATGTCTTCAAAGGGGGCTTCAAGGAGAACGCTCCGCAATTGTTCTTAAAACATGGTTGTTAGTGCACTGCATTTCTTTGAAGTCAGAGTAATTTAGGTAAAAATAAGAAATGACAAGATGGAATTCACTGTGATGACGTGAAATTAAAACACAAAGTAGAAACTCTGGCATTTCAGTGCAGGAAAATGAGCTGTCAATTACAGAGCATCCGTCTGAATGAAGCAAGTCTGTAATCTCATGCTGTGTGTAGTTGAAATGGAAGATACACGAGGACAACGATACAAAGAAAAAGCAGATGAAAGGCTGCTCACATTTGAGAAACCAACATTTTCAGCTCAACTGTTAACTGTTAACTGTCAACTCAGCTTTGCATTTTCATGTTTTTCCTTGGTCCAGACTGAAATGTCTAATCATCGATTTCAACACAACTCCTAAACGCTCTTTATCGAAATCTATAAAAAAATTAAAAAAGGAAATGTTTCATAGAATCGTAGTCATATGTGATAACGTCAGAAATTGTGTTGGTTTTTAAAAATAGATTTGAAAGAAGTCAAAGAAGCAATTTTGGGAATCTTGGAGTTACTATGACGGCAGCAGTTGTGTCTCTTCTGTATGAGGTTAAAAACACAATTTTCCTGTAAAACGTCAGCAGCTCAGCTGACACATTTTAATAGCCATCATTGAAATAACAATGTCCCGAAGCAGGGGAATTAAAAACAAGCAGGGTTATGGGTTTTGGCTGTAGATGCCTGCTGTATGGCTGATATTATTCCAGCTGGTCTGATGATGTGGAGATAAAAAGGGAAAAAGCAGGGCAGACAGAGCCGTGGGTATGAAATGATTTCCAATCAGCCAGGAAGGAACTACTTAGGCCGCCAATGGAGAAACGCTACAGTAAATTAACAAGGTAGTGATTTTCTTTAAGAGCTAAAAGAGCATCATTAAAATTAGCATATTCATGAGAAGCAATAAGGCAATAGAGACTAGAGAGAAGGAGAGTCTGCAGAGGTACTCTGATGTTTTGTGGCTGAAGGGAATATTGTGAAGAATGAAGCCTGTTCTTTTAATCTCACATCAAGAAAAAGATGAGGCAATATTAGGGAAAATGCCACAGGAGTGTTTTGTCTCACATGCCCGTATTTGGTGAAATGAGGAATTCTGGGGGCATGCTGGTACTTGGGCACAAATACTGATGATGAGGTCTGTTTGGCCAGCACTCACAAGTCATCACACACACAGGCAGGGCAAGGAATGTGACTGGAGGGTTGGTCAAATGGACTAGGCTTTGTAAAAACAGGCATGTACTAAAAAATATTTTTTCCACATTCTTGTGGCACGGATGAAACAATGGTTGCTCTATGCCACAACACGACTTTCATTTGCTTTGTGGTAACAAATCACGTTAGTCGGAGGTTAGAACATTTCTGACCTTGATGCAAAACACACTTTAATCACATCTGCAAAATGTTAGATGCTAAGACATCCAATGAGCAAACTGAAACTGTGGAAAGACACAGATTTATTTGATACTAATAAAAACTGAAGGGCAGAAAATGACATCCGAGCTGCTGTACAGGATCTAGAGATCAATTAAATTCCTGAAACAACACTAGACTGTCAGATAATGATCAGGTACGTACAGAGCAGGTAGTAACTTGCCCCTTTCACAAGTCAAATGCTCCACCCATTCTTTACTATGACCAAGTACTGAGTAAGCAGGTCTTGCTGGAAACGTCTCCCTGCACATCAAATACCTTCAATATATGTAAAAAATAAAAAAAACTGCAACGAGAACATTACAGTCAACCCTGCAGCACTTCAACAAGAACCATGAAAGAGAGCCAAAACAGCCGTGATAGAGATCTATTTCACACATATTCAAATGCGATATATAACGTAACGCGCACAAATTAAAACGGGAACCTTATATCTGTAGTAGCAGGGCTCCAGGGTGGGACTATTTTGATTGCACATGCTCTCAAAAATCTGTTAAGTGCGACTAAACATTTTCATCGGTTGTACTGGTGCGTTATTCTTTTAACCATTGACAATTTACATTTACAATTTCAGATAATGTGTTAAGAGATTTCATTAAAATGCATCATGTGTGCACTGAAGTGAAAAAGTAAGAAGCAACAGTGGAATCATTCTGAAAAATAAGTGGTAGGGGTTTGACAAAAATAATCAATTTGTTAACTAATCAACTATCAAAACTAATACTTGACACTGTGCACTGATGTGGCTCATCGTTCATCTGAGCACGGAAAATAAATTGGCTGCAGTAGTTTTGAATGCCCCAATCTGTAGTGAATAATCCGGTCGCTTGTATTCAGCTTTGCATTTGACATCATGCAGTCGTAGTCAGGTCTATGCAAGACTTTTATAAAAGGCTGCCAAAAAAATTCTCAAACAATGTAGGCTGTCAAAGTCAGAAAAAAGGAGTGTAAAGTATTACAAGAATGGAACCTTTGTGCTCTTGCTCAGTGTGACTGAACTATGGGGAAGGATTTTAATTATTCATGACTTAATTATTCTAGCTCACCTCAACTGATGTCACACAGCTAATTAAGGCCATTTATTTGTTATTAAGACCAAGAAAATGACTTAAAGAGTTAAAATACTGAGAAACTCAAATTAACATTTGTCTGGTTGTACAGTGATAACTTTAAACCTGCCGGCTACACTGAAGCCAGAGGTGGCGTCAAAAAAAAAAAA
>OMLP01013312.1:0-15307 GCA_900302685.1 Spondyliosoma cantharus | reverse complement strand
AGAAACATCCCACCCACCCTAAATTAATCGATCTTTAAAGGCACAACCCGAGATGCGTAAAATGTAGGCTTAATCAAAACACAATGGTCTCTCATGACTCCTTGAGTAATTGTCTGGCCTTTTATGGCACAACAGAATATAATTCACATGGTGATGAAATGCCACACAATAGTACAATCAAGGTATTCTTTGTGCTTGTCATGGGGTTAAAGGTTTGTCTGGGACGGTGGTTGTAAAAAGCCTACATTTTCAGTTTTGCACAATTTATGATCTGGTCAAATGTGATTGTGACATGACATGACATGATATGATAGTACGACCAATACTGTATTTCTGGGACCGATGCTGATAACGATATTGGGGAATCAAAGAATTCCGTTATCGATATAGAGTCTGATATTCATACATACACATGTTTTTCCCAGTTATCCAGCAGATGTTGTTATCAAACACGTGGTGGCATTATAACAAGCCAGCAAGGCTGCCAAAAAAGTCAAAGTCAGACCTCTATGTTTCCCTGACCCTGACCAAGTGACCACTTCAACCTAAACAAATGTGAAGTCGCAAAATAAAATAGCATTCCGTCTTAACTTAAGGGTGTTTTTGCAGAAACATACTGAGCTAATGGTTATCCTGGTGAAACGCTGTCTACCATCTTTTGACCCTGGAGCCACAAGAAAACTGGAGGAGTGCAAACATCCAGACACAAACTACTATGTTGGGAAAGCTGATCAATGCTTGTTGGAGGGACGTAACTCATTATCCACGCTTCCCACGCTTTGTGCTCGCCACACGAGGGAGATGAGACGCACTCTGCACCTTTTTATCCACGACGAGAGATCTTTGGTCTAAGGTCAGAATACAAAGCTGTGTATTTTCCTTTATTACGACTCTCTGAAGGTCTCCTGTCTCCCTTTCCAGAACAGCAGACACTTCCGTTGGTCTGTCCAGTGCCTCTCACAGACATGGGTGACAGGGAAGAGCCATAACCTCAAACACAACAATCATGTAAGGGAATAGTTTACCATTTAATAACGCTCTAATCTAGGAAAGTCTGAGTTTCTTCTTAGGATATTACCTCGTAACAGCTCAGAGCCAAGAAATAGTCCAACACATTACCCTTGTTACCCCTTGTTAAAGTGTCAAATTCCAAGTAGGAAATGTACAAGGAAAATCTCAGATGGTCTCTGAGATTAGAGTTGGAGAATATCCATGTTTTTTAAATGTATTATTTTAAATATTTGTTTCATTTTGTTTTAACAGAGTTTGAAAAATGAAATGAAGATTTAGTCCTTGAGTCCTGTCACATCTATTGGAGCTGTTGAGGACAACTCAGGAGTCTCACAGCCTGGGGAATGGAGCTGCTCCGTATCGTCTGGTGGTACAGCAGCAGATGCTTCTATATCTTTGGGGTGGGTGTTCTCACTTCGTCGATGTCGCTGATGCTCTGCAGATGTGGCACCAGTGATGTTCTGGGCGTTTTTTTATCACCCACTGTAGAGCATTCCTGTCCTGGCCATGCACAGACCATACTACTTTGTGATGTCTCCTGTCAGGATGCTTTCTATTGCTCCTTGTATGACTCATATATGAATGAAGTTTATGAAAAGCAGCAATGTGAAGCAGCACTATCAGAGACAGCACAGAGCCTGTTTTGAGCAAACGTAAATAAGAACAGAGGTCACAGGAAACAAAATATTTCATATAATCCTGAATCATAACACAAATTAGAAATCGTGACACTCTGAACCATTGCTAATGTTCGCTAATTTGACCTCTTTGAGTTTGAATTTTCATCTCTGTTGGGAAGGGATGCTGGTAGTGTCCCCCTGGTTAAAATTTCAAAAATCACCTGCTGGGGTTGTCAGTCTCATCACCTAACTCTGTTTCCCAAAACACTGTAATATTCACTTAACACCTGATTAAAACATCAACAAAGGAAGGTTTGAAAGTAAGTTATTCACAGCGATTCCTTCAACCAATGCAATTCTGATCTATGTAAGGAAAAATCCACTCCAGCTGAGAACAACTCCCTGTGTTAAAGGCGCGATATGTAGGTTTGGAGTAGAAATTCAAACTCTGGAAGGTCATATTTACAAAGTTAATAAGGTAATCAAACAAACTCAGAAACATTTATTTCCACAACTGAATAAGCAAGAGTAGAAGAGTGTTTGTCATGAAACTGATTTTTGACTACAGCAGGTATAGAGAGGGTTGCAGTAGTCTATCTGAGGCGGAATAAAAACAAGGATGAATTACCCTCTCTGTGTCAGCATGAGATGGAAATGACTAAAGCCACAGGCTAATCCAGGTTGGATTATAGATCATCTTAATCCCGTAAAATAACATTTATTGCGTTGTGTTGTAGATAATACTACATCATCTTGACCATGTAAAATATGTGTAGAAGACTCCAGACATTATAAAAGGGATTGTTTTTATTTGCATCTTGCAATGTAAAATCTAATTATGCATCCTTCTATATCTACTTCCCCCTATAATAAATCAGGGAAAAAGTCAGATGACACTCTCCACACTGTCACGACTTCAGAGAACGTCTATAACAGTGTGTTTTAATGGGATGGAGCAATCCACTCTGAGTACAGTAATCTGCTGTTCGTCAGGACTGTCATGTGATTATAACTTGGTTAGAATAAATCATTTAAGCTGCTTATCCACTTATGAGAAACTTAGTTTGGATACAGTCACTTACTGACTCCAATATTAAACCTATAGTAGCATGTGAGTGGGCATCTTTAGTATCAGGTAACTTTTGTTTTTATCAGCAGAGCTTTGACGAGTTTCTTCTTAAAGCCATCATCACTGATGAAAGACCGCAGGAGACGACAATCCTTGATCATGTCTTACTCACCATTTTCCTTTATGTCAGCTGATTATCTTTCTGAAAGGTACTTTATAATGTATTGATTATGATTAGTAGTTCATTAATGTGTCAGCTGGTAAGGGCTTACATTAAGTACTTTATACATTGTCAGGAAGATTAATCCATAATGAAATATAATAATTTACTTATATTTTGTATTTATAATTTGAATCTGCAAAGTAACTCGTGGTGAAGTAAAAAGTACAGTAGTGGCTGCCAAAATGTAGTGGAGCAGAAGTATATTAAATGACAAGTACCTAAAAATTTTACCTAAGTAAGTAAATGCATAGTTACAATTCCACCACTGATCATAAGCATGATTTGAACAGTGCTCTAAAAAACGTGTCAAAAAGTGTCATTATTGAGTAAAAGTAAAGATAAAATATCACTTTGGTAAAACTGAAATTGGGAATAAATTAAAAAATAAGTGGAAATGTAATGTTATCGGCATGGGCAATTATTGCCTCTTATGTTCAACATTGTTCTGATTATCAGATTGTTTTTTTTGTTTTATCTGAATGCCAATTAAATGAAGCAGCATGCATATGCTACAGTAACTAGTAATTAAAGTTACGTAGTGGGGTAAAAAGTGTGCGATTTGCCTCCAAAATCTATGAAAGTGGAAGCATAAAGTAGCAGAAAATGTAAATACTCATACCTCAAAATGATATACTTAAGCTGTGTTGTAAAAAGTACCCAAAAGTCATACCTGAATAAAAATAAAGATATCATGTTAAAATGTTACATCGGTAAAAGTGAAATGCACAGAAATAGTGAGTCTTAAAGTATGTGATCTTAAGTATACTCAAGTATTTAAAGTATTTTTTTGTCAATAAATGTAATTCATTTATATTCAAATACATGTATTTAAATGTGTTTATTTAATTTATAATTAAATGTTTAATTAATCATTTTTTCTGTTTATCAGAATTTTTTTGTATGATTGACGATAAAATACATTTATTTAAAAATTCACTACTTTGGCTCTGATGCAACATGCAATCTGTAACTAGTAACTAAAGTTATCAGATAAATGAAGTGGAGTAAAACATGCCCCTCCGAAATCTAGCAAAGTGGAAGTATAAAGTAGCAGATGGAATGTAACATAAATACTCAAGTAATGAGTACAAGTAACTTAAGCACGGCACAGTACAGTAAATGTACTCAGCTACATTCTGTCACTAGAATTGGACATGTTTATGCAACAGGCTCAATTGTGTGTGTGTGTGTTTTTTTATAAATAAGCCCATTTAGCTGTTTATTCCAAATTCAGCTGAATGAACATGCTCATTATATGATTCAAAGCCTTCATACAGGACTGCTGCATACAGGCCTCTTTCCTCTGCAGTGTGGCTTAAAAATAGTCCAATGGGAGTCTACTAACTTGCTACTTAGCAACATTTAGAGTACAGGCACGTGCACGACTTTGGGGTATTTAAAAGTGTGGAATGTTGTTTAGAGAAAATGCCACTTTGACCACACTGGTGCGGGGGCGGGCTGGACAGATTGGCCACTCAGAAACTTTTGATCATTTTTCTTTCAGTTAATCAAATAAAGTCAAATCAGTGATGAGAGGCGCGCCATTCATTAATCTCAGATGAATTGTTTCCCTGTCTGCTCATACATGAGAGACAGTGGATCAAGCAGTCTTTTGGATCAAAGAGTTGTCACCCCTGAAAAGGAGGTTAAATACTCACCAGGGACTAGAAACTGTCTTTTCAATTGTGACTACGTTCCTCTGAGGGGACCAGCTCAGTCTACCCCACTGAGAGCTCGACCAGACCACTCTGGTACTAAGCTGAGGACTTTAAGAGGGATACCACGTCTCATACTCTGAGGAATTTCAGAGGATCTTTAACTCCCTTGAGAGCAGGGAGTAATTTTTTTTATAAAGAATGGGAGATTATGATGAAGACACAGCATTCCTCGGACAGACTGGTCCTTATTTCTGGGCCAAATTCTTCTTCCTGAACACAGTTTTTATCTCAACTGGATTCAATGGACTCTACATGGTGTTCATTGGGGCGGCTCCGAAGCACCATTGTCTTGTTCCAGACGTTAATTTAACTGAGGAGTGGAGAAACGCCATCATTCCTCTCACGTTGGTGAATGGTGAGGAGGTGCAGAGCCAGTGCAGCAGATACAGGCTGGATGTGGTAGGAAATCTCTCTGCTGAGGGATACATTCCTGGAAGGGATGTCAACCTCACAAGCCTGCAGCAGGAGGGATGTCTTAATGGATGGAACTACAGCAAAGAGATCTACCATTCCAACATAGTCACTGAGGTTAGTGTGAGAGTGCACGTGTGTCTTCATTGTGAGCAGAAAGTTTTGTTTTTTAGTCTTTTGTTTGGAACGTGTCATATTCCTGTCTCCTTCACAGTGGGACCTTGTGTGTGACAACCAGTGGAAAGTTCCCTTTGCATCCTCAACTCTCTTTGTTGGATACCTCTTCGGGTCCCTAATCTCAGGCCAGCTTTCTGACAGGTATTTGTCTCCTTTTTTTCCCCAAACATGCCATAAAATAAAAGTGTAGTAAGACTAAAGTGTTTATATCATTCGTGAATTTATGCTGAAAGTTTGCTTGTAAAAGTAGGAGGCTTGAACCCGATGAACTGTCATTATTACCATGACAACAGCTCCATCTAGTGTTGAAGTTGAAGACAGGAGTTGTTTTTACTGAAGTCTTAAATTAAAACATTTTATTTAATGATCTGGGATTACAGAGAGATATTGAGCCAGTTGTAGTGTACCAAGAAGAGATCCTAAATTGACAAACTTGTTAAATACTGATGATGGGTGTTGTTATCATGTGTACTTGGATGACAATAGGGAGCATTTATAAGAAGAGTTTCAAATTATTACCACACGAGACCACACAATTTTGTCCTCAGTGGTACTGTAACTGTTCTTTGTTGGAGTTATTTGATCAAATTCAAAATTGAATTGTTTAGCAGTGTCTTGGAGTATTGGTTGTGCATCCTAGCCCACGGAAACCAAGTGCAATCAGCTTGATTAGAAGACATTTAACTCAGCAGTGTTTCTCAGATGTACCCAAAAGCCTCTTGAGATATCACATTAAAATTTTACTTTTTTCACCCATACTTTATTAACTTTAAATGTGCTTAATTATCAACAGTATGAGTAAAAGCAAAATAATCCATATGTTTAGGCGCAAGTATATACTGTGGACCAATTATTGGTCTGGCTCATTATCGCAACTAGTAACTAAAGCTGTCAAATAAATGTAGTGGAGTAAAAAGTATGTATTTGCCTCGCAGATCTTGTAGATTAGGTACAAATTAGCAGAAAATGAAATGGGAATACTCAAGTAAAGTACAAGTGCCTCACAACTGTAGTTAGGTACAGCATGTGTGTGCTGAGTAGTGGCAGAGTTTAAAATATTTGATGTTTGCTGTGTTCAGAGTTCCACTCTGACAGACACCATCGTGCACCTCTGACAGTAAAACAGCAGGGGGCTCAGGAAACCGCAGCGTGGAGCACACATGTGTTCAACTATTTTGCAGCTGTGAAAACTGTGTCAATGATTGAGAAGGAGGGAACTACGGGTGAAGGTTTTCAGAACTTTAGGTGCATTGGCTCATGTTGAGGAGTTTAAGAGAGTAAACCTGCAAATCATTAACCAGGGACATTTACGACAGTCTGATAGGTTGCATAATTGTATTTTTCTTAAATTGCTCATTTATCTATAAAGGTTATAGAATTATGCAATAAAACAATACATGTGAATTTGTGTGTCGTCGAGTAGCATGAGCTTCACTTGTACACAAAACATTTCAAACGATCCAAATTGCACCATTTCAAGTGCATATAGACAATGCTGAAAGTTATTGTATGGGCTTACAACCTGTCTTTTTTAAGCAAAAGCAGACTGAGTAACACTTTACAATGAGGATACATCAATTAACATCAGTTAAAAGCGTAATAATCATCATTGTTGTAACTGTTAATCCAATCTTTGTATATTATTAAATAATGTGTCAACACCATAATTAACATGAACACATTAGGTAACTGTTAGTTAATGGATATTACTACATTAACTTATGTTAATCAATGCACCCTTGCAACTAAGTGACCAGCAGATTCTTGTTTCTTGCAAGGGGGAGGCAAAAGAATTGGGTCAATACAGATTTATTGAAAAAATGAACTAAAAAAGTTTGGCTCTGTAATTCAACACATTGCATTTAAAATGAAATGACTATAACCCCTAAACTTCAATTTGAGCACTTTAAATCCACAACACTTGCATCAACAGTGACTTTATACACATAACGTAATCCACCAATTTTAAGAGACAGATAATATTGAAAAAGATTAATCTCAACTTTAATAAACTTAATATATATGTAATGTATACTGTAATATATATAACGGTGCTCTTTGATTGTTGCTTGTTTTGTTGTCTTTTTGGGTTCAGTCTGGGCTTCAGCATGTCAAACAAACACGTAGTTGGACTGACGTTACGTGGCCAGTCAGGAACATTTCTCGTTTTCACTTTTTAGGATCACCGCCCAGCTGCATTTCCCCAGATTAGAGGTTTAAATGTCATATTTTCTAAATGCATAGTGCTTGTAAATCACTGTCTTTGATATGCAATTCTTTTCTGTTCAGGTTCGGAAGGAAGAAGGTTATTTTCATCTCTCTTGCGGCCCAGTGTGTCTCGGTCCTGCTCCAGTCCTTCTCTCAGTCATGGAGGACATTTTGCATCATGTTCCTCTTTGTTGGAGCCTCTCAGATTTCCCTCTATATCTCTGCATTTGTACTAGGTATGAATTGATCTTTTATCATACATATACATTTGTGTTTCTATCTATCGATCTATGTAACGCTATGTAAATAAAATACTTTGATTCATTACTAAACATTTATATTTTATCTCGGACAGGAACGGAAGTGTTGACTAAAACCATGCGAGTGATCTTCACAAGTCTTGGGGCCTTTCTTTTCTATTGCATTGGATACATGACACTACCCTGGATTGCATATGGCATCAGAGAATGGAGGACTCTTCTTGCCGTTCTGTCCATGACTGCTGTGGTCTACATCCCATTGTGGTGGTACGTTCCTGCTGGATTTTGAAGCTAATATTGGGTGCATGAATATAACGGTCCCATTGTCAACATGTGCGGTTTAACATGGTAAATCTGAATTGACTGTGCAGGTTCATCCCAGAGTCTCCTCGCTGGCTGATCACTCAGGGACGAGTGGAAGAAGCTGAGGCCATAGTGAGAGAAGCTGCAAGAAAAAATAAAGTTGAGGCCCCGGCGGTCATTTTTAAAGAGACCGAGGTGAGTTAATTGTTTTTCTTTAGATGATATCACATTATGATCACATTCTCACACATAAATGATTGAATAGGTTGATTGAGGGTGATTACCATAACGACATAGATCACCATTTTCAAAACAACATGACCTTCATTGTACGACTGCAGATTGATTAGGTTTTGGCAACAAATCTTCTTGGTTAGATTTAAGAAAACATGGTTTGGATTAAAATAGCAATAGTAATTATGCAACTTAATTTATGATCGCACCAATGTTACCCACATAACATACGTTACCATCGACTTTTGCTTTCACACTTTGATTGTGTGAAAGTCCTGTGCTTGTTTGACCCAACTATCCATTCCTCTCCCTCTCACTATGCTGACTTGTTACTCTTTATACTAGTGTTGTCACGATACTATAATTTCTAACATTGATACAATACCTTGAAAAATATAAATATTCAATACCATGTTGGATACCACTGGGAAAAAAACATTTGATTTGTATTAAACGATAAATATAACAAGGCTTGTGGACTGTGTGATAAGAACACAGGCATCTAAGTTAATTTACTTCTGAATGAGGTGGGGTAAAAAAAAAAAAAAAAAGAAAGTGATAAAGACACAGCTAGTACTGTTGACACATGAATATGAGCTATAATAAGCTGCTTGCACAGACAACCTATGTGCTTGTTCTGATACGGAGGTACTGCACTTTATCATTTCTGACATTTGAATGAGAAAGTCAGTTTTTGAACATTGGGTCAAAAATGGAAACCACTCAAAACAGTGACTTCACCTGTGACTCTGAATGGAAATGTCATTGACCTGTGGCATTTACCAATATTTCAAGTTACTGCTACAGCCAAAGACTTGTTTCACGTTTGTTTGTTTTTTTTACATTTATATAGAAATTCGGTGTCTCTAAAAGAAGATATATTTATTTATTTAATTGATTTCTACATATTCTGTGTGCATGTCTGGTCAGTGTAACCAAATTAATTCTCTTGTTTGCATTGGTTTAACTTACAGACAATGCCTCTATTAAGGACGTATACCATGCTTGATATTCTCAAATCCAAGAACATCAGATGCATCACACTGATGTGTCTTATTCTGTGGTAAGTGGTTGTTTTTTCCAGATCATTTACAATTCAAACCTTTGTAATTATCAATGAGATAGATACCTGTTTATATGAACGCACCAAGCATATCCCGACAACGATACATTCCGAGGAAAAGTATACAAAACATCCCAGGGCCTTTAATTGATAATACAAACATGCACCATTAATTCCGGTTGTCTTTGCTTTTTCTTTTCTTTTCAGGATGGCAATAAACATTGGGTATTTTGGATTATCCCTGAACACTTCCAACCTGAGTGGCAACCCATTCATGAATTGTTTTTTATCAGCTACCACGGAAGTCCCTGCCTATGTTGTTTCTACTTGGCTGCTGAGGAAATGTCCAAGAAGAGCACTGCTGTCATCGTTCCTCATCATTGGAGGAGGAGTTCTTCTTCTCATCCAGTTCATCCCTGATAGTAAGTTCTTCTTCATTTATGTTAAATTGCATTTTGACAATGTATATACAGCGTTTTGCACGATAAAAGCCTATACTGCAGCTGAAACGGACATGGATGAGAAGCACTCATTAATACAAAACAAACATTTTTTCATGTACGTCATTTGCCTCTAGTGGTATCTAGTATCTAGCCATGTAGATGTTTTCATTTTGCTGCCACTGAACTTCTAATAATGAAATAAAGAGATAAGTAACATCTCTTTCTAAAAATAGTTTCCCGTTACGCTGGATAATCCACAGGACACTGTTCACATATAAAGACTAATGTTTTATGGTAGAAAGCTAAAAAAGTGTTAAGTAGAATAAGAGAAGTCTTCATAGTTTTGGAATCAGTCCAGCAGATTGGCACAGCAGTGTAATCCTTTGGGGCAACTAGGGCGTCGAGGTCATGTCCACTAGGCTGTTAACATTACAGAAAGGATTCCTAGAGATAGCCCTTTTTTCCCCATAAATCCATTTTGTAATCCTTTTTCATAAGTCTTATTCATAGAGACATCCCACTCTGACATCTCACGAGGTGAAAAGTTACAGTTGTTGCCTCATGTATATGTCAAAATCAGTTAAATGGTCAGCCATGACTTTAGAAATAAATTCTTGCTGGCAATAGAAGGTAAACTGCAAACTCCTCCCTCCAACTGTGACTTGTGTTTCAATGTGCAACAGCTCACTGCTTGTGAGACTTCTCCTTGAGCGAGACTTTCTGGTTACTGAAAAGACCTTATAATTTATCTCCATAGGAATTGTTTCTATTATGTTGTCAGACCTCACCTTGTGAGTGGCAAAAACAAGCTATTTTTATGGACGTAACTTTGATGGTCGGAGTTGCCCCAAAGGATTATGTTACAGCTGCTGCTGCTTTATCACAGCTGCCAGATGAGATCATTTCCAAATCTCTGTGGTTCCACAAAAACACGTTTGTACACGCGCATATATAGGGCCCGGGTTTTAAAATACACATTGAGTTTGCAGTAGTGTATATTTAGTTATCAAACAACGAGACTTTCATGATTTGTGCCAATGTTAGAAAATACATTTTGTAACGTTGTGATCCTTGTCCAGTCCTAAATCTCATCTTTACAATTTTTTTGGTTCAATATAAACATTTTCGCATTCATGGACAGGCTTTTTCCTAGAATTAGCCTTTAAATAAGCCTTTATATAGAGGGTTGTGCAAATATACATGCCAAAGTATGATGCAAAATACTCAGAAATGTGATTATCACAAATGTAAGTTAGTGTCTATGCTGCTGATTGTGCAACTCAGGTCTGTCCCCTGAGGGTTATGCACAGTGTGAAGTCCACAGACGTGATGAACATCAGTACATACTTATGGTATGCTATGTATAAGTACATTACATACCCTCCAGCAGGAAGGATGATGCAACATCTGGGAAGTAAATGAAAGTTTTCAGAGTGTGCTGCAGTATTGGAAGGCAATAAATTTAACACAAGTGTTTCATCACATGCTTGTTATGAAGCTACATTAAACACAGCCACGTGAGCTAAGCAACTTCACCCTTCTACCCTCACCCAAACAACAAATATTTGTATTTTTCACAGCGTTGAAGACCTCTAGACGATTGCATCCGCGGATTGTCTCATTTGTTGAACATTCGCTCCTGCTTTTGTTTTGTTGAAGTACAAAAGACTACCTCGCATAGGGAAGAGATGTTTCAGGCACTTGTCAGCATGTTCTATCTCCCAGTGTGTCAAATACAGCAGCATGGTCAGTCACTTTACACTTTTGAGTTTGAGGCTGTAGGTACTCCTCTAGTGTCACTTCTAGTGGCACTGCTCTTTTTCAGTAGTAAAGAGTGAGAAAAGTCTGTGTCAGAGGGTGCTGAGGGTGGTTGGATGAGTCACCTTCCCTCCAGAGAAAATATGCTTACAGTGACTTGTTTTCAAGTCAAGTTACAACGGCAAGTGAACATACGTAAGTGGCATAACGTATGTCACTTATGTGTGACATTGAATGCAGTTTTAACCCAAAATATGATATTTTCCAATACTTAACCAAGCTGTTTTTTTGTGCCTAAAAGTCATTATATGTTTGTCAGCAAGCTTTATTTTGAAAGCGTAACCACAAGTTGCATATTATGTTGCATTTCTAACTTGGAGCCCTCGAGCCCTTCACATGAAAAACTGATGCGAAAGGGTTACGTAGAGAGTCACTGTTTAAAGTTTATGTCCAGTGATCAAGCAGACGAGTTGGGAGTAAGAGATTTATATAAAAGCCATTCTGTCATGAGCAAGACCCCTGTGAGAATAAAAACTGGTCGCTGTTTTAACCAACATGTCAGACTAAATGAAGCCAACTTTAAAAAAATATAGATCTTCTAAGTGCCTGACTGTTGTCTCCTCTGTGAACTCAATCATAAATCGCTCCAAATAAATTATCTCTGTCCTCTTTAGCCCTCCAGCATGTTGCTCTGGCCCTGGAAATGACTGGGAAGTTCGGCTTCACCATGGCCTTCAGTATCGTCTACATCTACACTGCAGAGATTTACCCGACTGTACTCAGAAACGTCGGCATGGGAATGTGCTCCTCTGCTGCTCGCATTGGCAGTATCACAGCTCCTTATGTCATCTATTTAGGTATGTAAAAGCCTGCACAGGATTATATCAGTGATATGTACAAATGTAGGAAATGTTCATCTATATTCCAGTAAAAGTTTTGTCATTTTCTCATGTAAAATCTTTCCTTTGTTATTTACAGGTACTTATAATAAGATCCTGCCTTATATTCTCATGGGAAGTCTCACAATTGCCTCCTCTGTGGTTAACTTCTTCCTCCCGGAGACCTTCAATAGAGATCTTCCAGAAACAGTGGACCAAATGCAAGAATGTCAGGGGTAGGTACACTTTCACTCAGGTTACTGTTGTTCACATATCTTTCAAGTCACCATGAAAACATGGTTTTAAAGCACACTTGATTAGATAAGATGAACTCGCTAAGTCTGTCACGTAAGAACTGGACTTACAGATATGAAGTTACAATGGTTTTAGTATGTGCTGATGCACGTCATGATTATTTCAATAACAGAGAATTTAAAAAGCAGACATAGCTTAGCTTGCTTAGCTTTTACCAGTCAAAACAAAAGCACAATGAAGGAAAAGAAGAAAAGTAAAATAAAAAACAAACTGGGAGTGGGAGTTTGTTGCTCATTTGCTATTCTGACATGGTGTTCCTTTTGATTACAGGTTATGCAACGGACCCAAAAAGAAGAAATATGTAGAAAATGGAGGAAGTGGCAACCCATCCACACAACTTGAGACCAAATCTAATTTGCAAACTCTCACTCCATAGTGTTTATTTTTTTTTCAATGTTCTTGCTTCACTTTTAAATGGAAATAAGTGAAAGAACATTTCTCTTGCTTGAGGGTTATGATCTAAAATCTGAGAATAAATTCCAACACATGCACAGTGGGATCCACATGTGTCTTGCCCAAAACTGTCTTTTGTTTAAAAAAAAAAACCAAAAAACAATTTTTGTACTCATATGATACTGACTAATTCCATTTTTTTTTTAAATAATAGAAATGTTGCAAAGTATTTGCAATTTTTTTTATCTTCAAATTTTTGTATGAAATTGAAACATAATTCTCGAATTTCTATTTTACAATATGTGTCATTAAAATATGAACATTTGAACATTTGAACCCTCCTCATACAGTTTTTGTCTTTCAAAAAACAGCTCCTGAATGAATATGGATCTCTGTGTCTTATTATTGGGCAAGCTCTTTTCACTTTTGGGCATTTTGGAAACATTTAAGAAAATGTTGCGGCTCTCAGGACTATACTGTAAATATGTGTTTCAGTCAGCAGCTGGTGAGCTTAGCTTAGCATAAAGACTGGAACAGGTGAAAGAGCATGGGTCCATCCAAAAGGAACAAAATCCATCTACCTCACCCCTCTCATGAACAAATTTTTTATTTATTTTTTTATATTTAATTTATTTTGTTTGATACACAACTAAATACAGTACATAGAATACAATTTACTTAATGTAGACTGGTTGAAGTTGAATCCAAATCTATAAAACCTACAGTTTGTATTCCAGCCTTGATAACTTGCACAAGATCAACTTCACCCACACAAAGAGAAGTACCTCTCTGTTCTGCAAAGGCATGCTATTCCCTCTGGGTCAAAGTTATGTGCAAAAAGACTGATTTCTCAGCAGCCAAAATACCCTACACAATGTTGGGATGCTGGTACTTTTCTACATTCGGCTTTCTGCAATAGTCAGCGTTACTCTCTGTTCAGGCATACACCGATTACATTACTTTCCCACTGCTCCCACTGTTATTTTGCTATTTCAAAAATCAGTACTTGGACAACTGATGCTACAGTTATGAAGTCAGTGTGAAAGCAGGAGTCGCATTTCACTTATCATGTGAGGAGAGTAAAGACAGCTGACTGAAGAGATGATGGATTTGTTGTCAAAGCGAAATGCTTTGACAAGTGAGGTAATCAACTCCTAGCCTCCTAGGGCTAGGAGTTGGAGGTGTGAAGTTGGAGGTGTACATCCTGTTGTCGGCAGCTCTTCAACTAACAGCTGCTTCTTGTTCCGTTACTCGCACAGACTGTACAAAACTACTCCCTGACATATTTGAACTGAGCTGCTGTCAACAAATAGAAAAAAAGACATTCTTTTGCACTGTAGATGCATTTTTGATAAACAATAGTGGTAAGTCCTAAACTCACTGAACACATTACATTTCCTGTGACTAGCCTACTTCAAAATAAAAGCCAGTTAAATGTTTTTAACACGTAGCAGTAGGAAATGTTCAGTTTTCATTAGACTGTGCTACAGGAAAATGTTATCATGCCACAACCCTTTAGGCTTCTCGCCCTGTAGTGGCAGATAGGATAACTGGGTCATGATCACTCATATGAATAGATTTTGGAACATCCCTTGCAGTCCCAGCTGAGCTCTATCATCCATCTTGAGCTTGAAAAAGACCAATGTTTGATGCAACATTTTATAATGATAAATGTTGAAATAAATGAGCAACAGGTGTTGCCACAGCTCTTCCAAGGTCACAGAAAGGAAGGGGCCTGGGCAAGGCATTTGTAGACTCTTAAGAACACATCCAAAAAATGAGAATAACAAATGGCAAGCCCTGGGTGATCATAATAATAAAAGGATGGTCCAGGGGGGCCTGGGCCACCTGGATCACGGGTATAAAAGCTGGAAGATCAGTGAGAGATCTCAGTTCGCCCGGGGTTGGCTCATGTATGCGTAATCTGTGTTTGGGAATAAACACCTTTTGGACTTAAGACCTGCTGCTTCACCTCTGATTTTTTTTATTTCAACTGTGAGTGTATTTTATAGTTAGAAAGTGAGGTCATTGTAAAGATAAGAAAAGTAGTTCTCCACTACAGACCCAACTGAATACGTCCAGGTGATTGTGAAAAGGTGAAACATTTTGGAATAATGTGGATTCTCCAAATCTGTTAAATATACTAAATCAGTGCCTGTGATGACAGTTTTTCAGTTATACTGGTAATATATCACGACAGATGAATCATATGACTGCATATGT
>OMLP01013311.1:0-15784 GCA_900302685.1 Spondyliosoma cantharus | reverse complement strand
TGGCGGATTGCTATTATAACGCCGCATTTGCCAGGCGCACGCCAGGAGCGGTTCACAGCCGAGGAGACCGACGTTCTCGTCAGAGCCGTAAAAGACCGAGAAGTGGCATTGTATGGGGATGGGAGAAACCCACCCAAATTAGCTTTGGTTAAACAGGCGTGGGAGGAAATTGGCACAATTGTTTCTACGGCTGGCATCCCCAGGACATCGCACCAGTGCCGCAAGCGCTACAACGACGTCAGAAGACGGGGGAAGTCCAAGCTTGCTGGCAACAATCGGACACGCCGTATAACTTTTTAATCATTATTGACATGAAATAAATGTAACACAGCCATACAATAAATCAGAACAATGTAACGCAGCTTCGCAGGAAGAAGACCCTGGCCTCTGGAGCAGTGCGCACGGGCCAGCTGAGGAGGGAGCAGCGCAAACACCAAGGTGCAGAGGGTCCAGACCCACTACACGCCGTGCAGCAATGTCAGACCAGAGGACCACCTGTTCCTGCAGCTCCAGCAAACCGGGTTTAACATGCTGGAGCGTGAGCTGTCCGGGATGTGGCAAGATTTTACAGTTTGCTATTGATTTTTCTGTTTGACAAATTTTTTTCTTTTAGATGTGAACGAAAATGTAACCATTTGGACATAAAATACAGGTTATAAAAATATTGAATATTAATTTCTGTCCAAGTCATGCGACCCTTGGTTTTAAGATCTGACCAGAGTGTTTAAAGGTGCAATATGTACACCGTAAATTTAAAAAGGTGACTTTAATTAAAAAAAGAGTAGAAAAACAGACTTTTCTCTGTAAATTTACGTTAATCAGTGCCCTCAGTTTTTTTTTTTAATAAATATATAGTATAATAAAAAAGTTTAAAGATAATGTAAAATAATCAACATAATGTGTGGAAATATCAGTTTTGTTGTTCTGACGTCTGTGTATGGTCCTGCAGAGATAGCTAAAGAAATTAGCGTGCTAACTAGCTAGCCCCAACCCCCTAGTTTTTTCAAACTCCCAGTCCAGATTGCTAGCTGCATGGCTAACTGAACTAATTTGCCAGTCAGTTGGCAGCAGTTTGGTAATATTTGTTTTGGGTATGAATTCAACAGGATGCCAATTCTTACACATTGCACCTTTCAATCTAATCTAAACTTGACAAGCATAACAGCTGTAAAAAAAATAGTCTGTTTTTTTAATTGTTAATTAAGTTTTGATTGTGGTGCTCATGAGCTCGCTGTACTGCTGAGGTATCTGTTCCTGTCTGCTGCTTTTTAGTCTTCTGTCTGTGTCTGCTTGACACTTAATACAAAGTCAGAAAGAAGAAAACTTTTTCAGTAATATCCACTTTGGTTTCCTCTGCTGCTCCACAAAATGCTTAGGCCTATTTATTGGGTCACGGAGTCAAAGGTCTGCGAGGTGTCTGCTCCATTTGCATAGATGCTTCACTTATAAATCAGATTGGTACTTTTAGAATCCCACCTGCTTTCCTATAATTGCAAAAAAGTTCACACCGTAAATGAGGCTGGCTCAGTTTCCCATGAATAAAACAGTTAACAGAATATTCTGCCTCCTACTCGGACTGACTGTAGATCAGTTCTGATACAAGAGAAAGAAAAAAAAAAAACACAAAAAGCCCCTGCAGTGAGTATTAATATCTGTGGAAGTCCTGAACACTCCGTCACACACACCTACAGGACAGCATGAAGTAATATAGTGAGAAACGGCGTGACAAAATGTCTTCTGTGTGATATTTCACTTGATTTCTCATCTGAAGAGACAACCTCTCCAGCTGTGGCTACACAGGAAACGTCTTTTCCTATAAAATCTTCATGATGCTGAGTGTGTGGCTCGTAGAGGTCCAGATACAGTGTGACAGCTTCAACACCTCAGCAGCTAACATCAACACAGAAAGGAACGAACCAATACACCCTCTATACGGTACACATTTTGACTCGTCCTCGCAGGAAATCACAGGCTTGTTGTCAACACCTGTGAGAGATATTCACCAGCAAATAAAATAATCTATTCTTTAAATGTATGCTTTGAAGTCTTTAGTTTGCAAAAGATTTCACAGAAAGTGAAAGTGAGCAATTTCATTTGGGAGAAATCCAGACATTTTAAAGGTGTATACCAGTGATTTAGAAGTCAGGAAAAATGGTCAACAGTCATCAGAGTAGAAGAAGCAGTGACTCACTTTCAGTTTCTAGTATTGTAAAGTTCTACACTTAAGAGCTTTTTTTTTAAGTGGTCCCCTTTTTGGGGAGTTCTGTACATGACTCACAAGACCCCACCCAGGTTGCTCTGAATATTCACAAAGTTTCATCTACAACCCACCCAGGACCTTTTTTTTTTTTTTTTCACAGGGATTTCACCCATAACCCCCTCTTATCTTTGGAAGGTTCTACATAGAATTACATTGTCCCATATTGTCCATTCAGAAAAAAAAGGATTAAAGGTTTGACTGTTAGTGGTTGAGGATCTTTTAGTACCTGTGCTTTCAACAGTCTTTGAATAACTCTTTCTTCCAGGAACCCTGCCCCCAATCCTTGAATAATCCTTTTTTTGATAAAGGGTTCTCCAGAAGCAAATGGTTCTGGGTAGAACCCTTTTTTTGTTATTCTAAACATTTCTGAATTGAATTCACAGAAAGATTACTGTACTGTTATGATATATAACAATACATGTAAAATGACATACTATATCATGATAGGTGATGGCCATATTGACCACCCCTTGATGAAACTGTGTAACAGTGGCACTTGTTATTTTATTGAATTTCCATATTATTGTATGGTGCTTCATTGTTGACAACTACATAATGGTTCAAGGGAAAATCCCTCTAATACATCATGATCTGTCAAACATGAGCTGTATTATGTTGTTAAAGTCAAACATACTCAAATTAGTTGTTACCTTCATTGCTTTATAATATGTAAACCCACTCTCTTCAATAGACTACAGTGGCGCCACTGGGTTTTGAAGTGATTCACAATCGACCAACGTTACCGGCCCTCTGCGGCCAACACAGTCCAAAGCCGTCCAAGGTCTTTCCATCTGCTTTTGTTGATAATCTTCCCCTGAGCGCCATGTTCTCTGGGTTTCGACGATCAAAGTTCGGATTTGCTTTAATTATATCAGATCAATGCTGGCCACGGCTACTTGGGAGACCAGCGTCCAATGCTGAGGCAGCAAAGAAGAAAAAACAGCTGAGTCGTCCGGTGCCAGTGTCTAATATGCACACGGCGAGTAGAGGGAAAAAGCAAAACGCAGAGCGAGGTGTGGGCTAATGCAAGGCTCCGATCATTAGTCCTAAGTGTTCCTCATTATGTTCCTAAAGCCTCTGAAGACCTGAATCCCTAATTGATCTCATCCTGGCATTTAGTAACACTCAGGAAAGCAAAGGACTGCTCGCTTCCTTGCCACTAACAGATAGGCCGCTTGGCTCGCTCATCAAATGAAGGCCTGATACTCGGATGGCTGAGCAGCGTCACACACTCCACTGCTCCAACAGCACCAGGAACCACAGCGGAAAGTCAGGTTTTCACAATCACAGGGCAAAGAGTCAAACTCAAAAGCCTTTTGGTCCATTCAGGAGCAATCTGGATGAACTATTTGCAGAGCAGATTATCAGGTAAACACTCACTTCGCTCTCTGTTTGCGGTCACCACAGACTCTTGTTGACCTGTATTTTAGTCTCCTGCTGGCCGTGTGGTGCCATCATTTCAAACACAGTTGGTTTCTGCTCAAGATTTGCTTTCTCAAGCAGAATGAACCGGAAAAATGTCCATATACAGTCAGCACACATGAAGCACATGTGGGGAATACATTCATTATGCAACTTCTCTTTATATTTGTAATCCGGGGCGTTAGAGTCTCTCTATTTAACACAACAGGCTCAAGAATTCATATACATCAGTCTATCCTGCTGCTAAACCAAAGTCAGTGTGCTGCTAGATGTGATCAGGATCTGAGGATATTATGGGAAATGTTTCACACAGTACTTCTATATGCCCTATATGTAACTGTACAACTGTATGTCTACATTCTGAGTAAACTTCTTGAGCGAGGCTGCTCGCAGATGCAAAATTAATTTCAATGCTAACTGACAATAGATTTGTATCACATCGTATCATATCGCAAAGATAATGTAAATCTGACATGTCCGTAATTTATGTAGTTAAAATTCCACCACAAACTGCCTACTGTCATAATATTTGCTCTACATTAATCTGTTTTCTGTTGTCAGACAGCTGAACAAGTATGAAATCTCAGGACACAACACATGCTGAGCAGCAGTCCACAGCTGTGCTGTGAGATCGGCTACTTGACATTTAAAATGAGACAGGACTGAGAAAGGTAGGAACAACAAAAAGGTCATATGAAAGTTTAACCACAAAGCATCTTTTCCTTAATCTAAATCAGCTGCAAATGTGTATTTAACACATGCAGAAAGTGGGCAAATCAATTCTTAACTATTCTAATGTGGCTGCTGAAGGATTCATGTCAGCATATGTAATCCCTGAACAAATGCACAAAACACAGATGTGCAGGGGCAGTTTCTAAATCCCCTCCAGGTGATACTAGTTCTGATCTTAAATAGTGCTTGAAATGCAACAAAAAGTTTTCAGAACTTAAACACAATCAAACTCTGGAAAAAGGAGATGTAATATTTATAGCACTACTGAAATATAATGTAAAATCCAATGAACAATTCAGAACAAATCAAATTCCCAATGAGAGTAATAAAAAGAATAGGGGGGGAATTATTCCCGGTCAGATTATGTATTGCCGTGTCATTTGCAGATCTTATAAATGTTCTCATTTGTATAAAATATGTACGACTAAATATGAAACATGCTGAGAAATCATCTCCATCTGAGCTGCAGCCCGCTGAGGCTGAAACTCTACAAATTTCTGCTGTTTGGTGATTTACATATAGACTTCAACTTTCATTTCCAACCTGCCCTCAAAGCTTTTTAGAAGCTTTAATATCATAAAACGTATCACAGTTGGCAGAGTCGGAAGTGTCCGGAGTGCCTCACAGCACCATGACTAGATGCTTTTTTTTTTTTTAACACAGCTGCTCCCATTGGAATTCAAACCTCCTGTGGACAACACCAAACCTGTGCAGCAGTTTATCAAGGATTAAGTGTTGATCAGCATCATTTATATTGACAATAGTGAGCCCACACCATCCTGTTTACCTACCGGTGTATCTTAATTCATGCATTTTAATCAAAGTTTACTTTCTGCTTCAGAGATTCAGCTAAATGCCAGAACACAAAAGGAGAAATATAGTTTAACCTTTATAGTTGACAACAGGATGCAGTGGTTTTAGGGGTCACAGGTTCAGTCTCTGCTACAAGAGCTAGTATTGTGTCCATCAACAGCCCTGTGCTCTGTCCAATGACACATAACCTCCCTGTCTCACTGTAATTCAAATGCACCTAATTGCTCAACAACAGTCAGGAACAAGGCTATCAACTAGGTAAGGACCCTTCAGGCTCAGCATGCCTCATCAACATTCAGCTATTCTTTCTCAGAGCTATCAGTCAGCATCAAATTTATGTCCGTGCATCAAGCACAGAGCTGAAGTCAGGAGGCGATCAGCCGAGCTTGGCACAAAGACTAGTAGCATGGACAACAAGTAGCCTTGATTTAAAAAACAAACACACCTATCTTACGTGCTAAAACATGTTCTCTGGATGTATCTGGCAACCTGCGCTAAAAACCAGAGAGGCTATGCTGCAGGAAGTGTCCATATTAAACAAGCAACACACACAGTGTTGAGTAATGCTAACAGTTCCCCCCTCCTTCCAACCTTTATGCTAAGCTAGGCAAGGTATTGATCTTTTCACTTCACTCTCAGAAAGAAACTTTACTCTGCCATTATCACAAATTACTAGCCGTCCCCAGGTTATAACGATCCAGCGCGAAACAAAAGACTTTTGGAGAGTGCTGTGTGGGGAGGACTGGGTGAAGTGACTCGAGCAGAGTCAGACCTTCTGGAGGAATAAACACCTGGAATCAGATTCTGCTCTTTTAACTTTGGTATGAAAAAGTGGATTTATCTTCACTCCTGTTTATCAACCTGACTGCAGCAGTGATCCGCAGAGGTGACCTCCATTATCGGGTGTTTACGTTCTGGAGCTGGACAGGAAATGTACTTTACTTCATGAACGTAAAAAGAAGAGAGAGGGCCAGAGTCTCTGGTGAGTGCTGAGCTCGGTGAAAGGTTGACCTGAATTCAAGCACACACATCCTCGTTGCAAGTAGGAGCTTGTAGGTGCTGACAGCTACTGTAAAGTGAAGTAACATGGCTGTTTGGGGTGAATTAACACACATGGGAGCAACAAAACCAAACACAAATGATCCTGTTGTCAAATCACTTTGCTCATGGGAACATGACCTGATCAACACCTTCGTAGCCTATAGGAAAAGGAAATATCCCACAACTACTTTCGCTCAGTAACAGTTTGAATTTGAAGAATGATGAGATGTTGCTGAGTGACGTGATACTGAACAAACGGGATGATCATCACGATGGGTTGTCTGTACGAAAACACTTTTACTTTAATTAGAAAACAACTGGAAAACTCTTCCACAACAACAAAACAAAACTAACATATTTGTCTTCTGACCGACTCCACTTTAATTATAGAAATACACTGTAGCTCCAAACATTTCCAGGAATCCACCCTGACTGTAACTGAGTAACAGCTCTGAGATGGCATTGATAATATACTCTGTTATTTATGATGCAGATCTGTCTCAGGCTGCTAATCAATAATGTATTATCATACATCAAGTTTTGGAAATGAACCTGCCCAGAAGTTAATTATTGTAGAGATGGTGGCAGACACCACCAGAGCAGTCGATTGTTTTTCATTAGAGGACTTGGGGAAATTGATCACAGAAAAATATATATATGTTATGATTTGTTATGATGGGAGAAGTGAGTGATAAATATAGTCTGGGTACCTGCAGAACAAATGAAACAGCCTGAGGGCAGGTTCATAAATAACACAGTGGCTTTAATTTGGCTGAAGCAGGAGTGTATGCTTCCTGACACCAGATGATTTCTGAGAGGGGCAGCTGGCAGGCAGGGGTGTGTGCTGAGCTCTCCATCTTTCTGGAGTGTCCTTGAGCAACACAATAAATCCCAGCCAGCTCCAGAGATTCAGCTCTATAACTTACCCTGATCCCTGAACTCTGACCCCTGAATTCCATATTCATCACAGCAACAAAGAAGACAGATTTGTTCCTCAGAGGGCGATTACTCAAGTTTGAATTAAGAGCACAATTTTAAATCAGTCCTTTAATAATTTTTCGTCCCTGCCTAGAAAAGAAAAACTCCCAGATCCTTTAATAATCCTGCTCCCATCAATCTGTGAATCTCAATTTACTTAAATGGAGTTATAATGAAGTTTTGTTTGATCTTTTTTCCACTTTGCTGGAGCTGCTTCTACTTGCAGCATTACTTAAGATGTTTCCCAGAATGCCAATTAGCAGCAACAGAGAACCCGCAGCAATAAATTCAGCTACATGTTGTCACGAGTGCCATGCAACACGCCGCCGGGTAGCAATATAAGCACTTCTACTTTAAGTTCTTAAGTTACAATAGATTGCAACCCCCCTGTCTTTTTCCCCACAATAGTTTGATCCCCTCCTGTTATCATCAGCAATGAGAATGTTGGTATGAAGCCCATCATTGGGCACCTATTTCCCTCCTTCCCTCGGCTATTATGTGCTGTTTTCAAAAGCAACATCGCTACGTGAAACCTCAACCATCTCAAATCTTTCAACCCACACGCTGAAAATAAAGGGTCACTCTAGCCCTAGCTTGGTCACTAACGGCACAACCGTCAACAAGCCATCAGCTGTTACCTTTTCCTTTGCTGGATTTAGACATTTTAATGGAAGGCCTCACCTCCCCACGTCCGAACCAAGTTTCCCCAAACACTATTATCAAGGAGAACTGTCGCAGCATCCTGGGTTTAGCACCGCCCAAGATGATTGTAACTGGTACACAAACAAGCACCGTGGCGATAGGTCTGGCTACGGGAGACGACAGGTCGCACTTTATGTTAGTTAGTGGTTACAGTTAATGAATCAATGAGGGCGCTGGCAATGAAATGTAGTTCTCCATAGCTAGCAGTGTTGTCATCAGATTTTTGCCTCTGAAATCATTCTCTTTGAACTTTTCTCTTCGACTATTCTCATATTGGTCTGGAGTTAATATTTTTTTTTTCTGGTGTTAAGGCTGCCAGAAAAAACCTTGGACTTCTGTATTCTGAATGCATTCTGGACAAATAATCTACTGATCATAATAAATCTGTAATCTGAACAATGTCACCACACTACAGTCGAGGCTTCACATCCTTTATCGAGGAACATTTAAAGTTTTTTTAATTCACAGAGCAACTGAAGAGCATGGACTGGTTAATTGTCTGTTGCCCTTCTGTCTTTGTTTTCTTACTGATTGCTAAAAAGCTTTTCATCACAAACAAAGAAGAAAAGCTGTCAATTCCGGGTCAAGTCTTCAGTTTGGAGTCTAAGTCTCAAGAGTGCAGCGACAACAAACTCTGATATGATGTAAAAGCAGCAACAGTGCTCGATATTCCCCAGTGAAATAAGCACCAGAAAAAGAAGATTTTCTTTCCCTATTTTGCGCTTCAAGTTTGACCTTGCACTTCACAAAAAAACAACCCAGAACAGAGACTCGCTTCTGCTCAATATGCTTCAAGATCGGGGTTACAATGTGGTTGTAGGAAAACTGAGACGAGGACGCAACGTGACTGTAAATACTGATGACAGGCAACACTGAGTCACAACACGTATGCAGCTAATGAATGCCACAACTGGAAACGTTACACCGAAGTGAAATATCACTCAAGGTAACATGACATTCCATTAAGTCGTTCTGTCACAGCTTTGTATTTTTCTGTCTAACCTTTTATTTAATGAACACACCGCCAGGACATTCAGTCTTTTCCAAGTCACTCCGGTTCCAATTTCAGTCCTGCCGGTTCAGGATAAGGACTTTTATTTAACATCAAGACTCAACAGTGTCTGACGTCCAGGTCTTCTTTACTTAAAATAATTTAAGAAAGCAGGCGGATGACCTGCTCTAAATTGCCACATTTCAAGATCAATTTATTTCTTGAACTGGTGGAGTCGGATTTAATTCACCTTGTGATGTGATGAATGTGTGCGTGCGTGTGTGTGTGTGTGTGTGTGTGTGTAGAGAGAGATCCCTGCATGCAGCGGTGTTTTCAAGGCCAGCTCAAGGTTACCTTCCAGCAGCTGACAGGTAGCAGGCTGCAGGCACGGATGAACATTCGTCCTGCTCATAGAAATTATAGATTACACTACCCCCATAGATTCTGCATACATTTTCCCCTTGAACGACTACTTGATGGTGTTGCACAGAAAGATCTTTGAAGCCAGCGCCCATATTTCAGCTCAGACCTGAAAGGTTTAGACTACCTGCTTGTATGGACTGCTCGCTGTTTCCACTTGAGTTTATTGAATATAGAAATCCATAGAGGAAAAGGTCACTCTCTGCACATTATGTTCGAGTGAAGATGAATAGTTTGCATACAGAGGTCGGTTGTGTGCACGGTAACGATTTGTGCAATCACCCAGAAATGAGAGAGGTGATCAATCTGCATTATCACAGGGAGGTGGCTGTGAAATGAGCAGAGCACCTGATCAAAAATGGAAAAATAACAGCGTTTGTATCTCCGGAGAAAAACCTGGAGATGTTTTATTTTGTCGCAGTTGCACTGCGGCAAAGTAAAGCCATAAAACCACACAGAGTCGCCGCAAATCACCTCCAACACCTGACTCCTTTAAACATAAACAAGGTGTAAAGCCTGTACTTCTCTTTTTCCACTCCTGCACACAACTGAGAGATAATACATTCAGCCCATAATTGTATCTAAATCAGTGAATACAAATTTCCCTCAGGAGGAATTTGTAGCAAACTGTACACATGCTCCAGTTTTAGCATAAAAATATTTTCCTGAAACACACGCTCAGCACAACACACACACACACACACACACACACAAAAACACACACGCACACAAAGCTGAGTGCTCAGATACATACACACATGAACAAGCATCTAGAAATATCGAGGAAGACACACACAAACATCATGTTACAGAGGAGAGCCTCCCCAAAGCATCCGGCAATAACCCTTAAAAATTCTGCTGTTCCAACAACGACAACAACCACCTCCTGCCTCGTAGAAAAGCAATAAGGCAGAGATGTCAGTGGCTGTTCAAAGGCATGTCAGTCATTTTGACTGACTGATTGGTATTCCCCGATGGTCATGGTTTGTGCGTTGGCATTCTCTGAACGTAACGCTGAACGGTTTGATTAATCATTCTGCCTCAGCGGTCGATAGAGGTGGACGATGTGCTGCTGGAGGCCGGAGGAGCGCGTCGTGTTCACCTTGTGCACTTCAGGTCTGTTGCTCCGCTGCGGCTCGCATATCGACTGTACACTAGTGATATGAGTTTTATGGTTCATATACAGTAACATTACTGCAGCTATCTGTTTATCTTAGCGTCCAGCTCAGCCACCGCAATCAAATGTTTTAATCTTACATGTCGCCCACATACGTGTCATCAAATTATGTGTCATCAGTATCGTATCAACACTACAATACCATTCCAATGTGTCATATCAGGTTTTACATTACATGTATACATTTGTGGCGGTAGGTTGAGGGGACTGAGGCGAAGTTACAGCTCGGCGAGCAAGCTGCCATACTGGAGAACACTGCTCGAGACTGTAAGTGTGAAACCACTGGATATTTTAACACATTTTATTACATTTTACTATTTATGTTTGTAGTAAAAAAAAGTAAGTATTCTAAGCTAGAACAAGGTCTTTTCCTAACCCTAACGGATGTTTTTTCATGAGCACAGCGCTGTCACAACATTAAATTGAAAATGTAACCAAATGAAATGCAAATTTTCAACATATCTGCAGTTTGCAGAAATGTAAATTGCCAACATTTATTCCTCTGATTGGGTTGGACCATCACTGTCTACTGCTGTGTCCAAAATGACTCTCTTAACACCTTCACTGTTGCTTAAAGGTGTAGTTTAATGTACTGTAATGCACATGTCAATCAAAGGCAAAGCAGTAAAGATCACTTTGACAAATACAATGGATTTCCTGTTGCTTCACATTAAAAGCCTTCATGTGATCCGCCTCCAAGAAACACGAGCAGCAGGAAGTGACTTTGAAGCTTTGAATTAGCAGTGATTTAACACGATGGATGCAGACTAACACAGAGACAATCTGATCAGGGCTGGGAAGTATCGACAAAATCAAATATCTGAAAATATTTTTCACCAAAAAGCTTTGTATCAATACTGTGACAATACTGTAGGGATGACTACTGGTAATTTCTCCAGCAGAACAGTCTGGTCAGTTCAGAATATCAAGAAAAGACAACACCTCCATACACTTCCACCATCTAACAATGCCCAAAATCTAACATTATATATAGTCTCATATCAAGATAACAATGTAATATTGATATATTGCACCAGAACAAATTATAACTAAATGCAATAACATTAATATTTAAGATGTCAGTGTTTAAATAAGCTAAATGGCTTCTCAGTTTTTCAGCTTCAACTGAACTGGATTTTATCAACACACTGAAGCTAAAGACGGACAATAATGTGTCCCTTCACACATTTTTACTTTACTTAAATTACATGATGAATGGATGTCATTACATCACTTGTCTGATTTCAATATTTTGCTAAAACTAATTAAAAAAACAGAGGTCGTATTCCTACGATCAAATGTGATGCTGCTGCAGAAATCCCTCTTCTTCGTCTTTGTTAGTGTTGACAGCTCATTTCTAAAAACTTATCGGAACACACATGCTTGTGGTGGGAAACACCGAATCGCTTCACTGAAATGTTTCAAGCTAATGTGACTGAATTTAACATTAATTGCCACATTCATATTAATTATAACAGATTTTATTTATAGTGTGAAAACACACTCGGAACATGAGGATGTCATTCATATTGTACTGCATTTTCCCCAGTGACTCGTCCACATATGTGACAGCAGATTAAGACGGTTTCTTCAATCGTCCAAAGGACTAATTAAGAGGTCAAGGGTCAGTGACGTTTGTCCCTCTGGTGTTCTTCACAGAAGTGACAGCGCTTTTGAAATATGCTTCTTCATTTCTTCAAAAAGTTAGACCGCTCGATTAAAAAAACTTTAGACAACAGAAAAGTGAGGTGTTCTGGACACTGGGGAAATCATCTCACCCTCTTGGCTTTTTCTTTCTCTTGTCTTGGCAGAATTCAAAGATTTAAACCTCAATACAAGATTAAAGGTTTTGTTGAGATGAATTTCCTGCAGGTCGATCTAAATTCTCAGCTCTCCTCTCGGGCTTCATTTGGTGAATAATAGGAGCGGGGACAGAGAGAGGGGAGAGATATGTGCGAGCATTAAATGTGTATTCATCAGGTCTGGGCCCGGCCATTGACAGGCTAATCAATGTTTAGTAATAAGGCTGAATGTGGAATGAGGTGTGGGGGGGTCTGGTTGGGATGGAGGGGGAAAGAGATATCAATTAAGCAGGGAGCTGCAGAGTCCAGGCCCGAGGCGCTGAGACGGCAATATCCAGACTCTGGTTCATTAACTAAACTGTGTGTGCTGAATGCAAAACTCCTGCAGCCGCCCCCCCTCCGGCACCACCACCCGTCCCAGCCGTCCCGACTGTAAACGGCTGCCTCGTACAATGGAAATGAGGGAGTCGCTGCAGCAGGTAGAAAAACGCCTTTGATAGTTCACATAATGGAATACCTCGAAGGCCAAGCCGGGAAATAATATCCTCGCGTGATGCAATAAAGCAAAATGTGCAGGGAGCCTGCAGGTTGGAATGCAAAGCAGGACCCCAAACACAATCCCAAATCATATTGGAAGATATTTACACACAATATGGATTGAGTGTAAATTGGGAGAAATAGTTGGTAAAGGAACCAGGCTCTTATTCACAGTTTGCTACCATAGTAGAAAACAGGCAAACCATCATCATCTCAAAGATCTGGAGGGTTGTTAAACGCTGATTCTTGAAGTTAAATCCAACATATGAAGTATGACTGAATGTTTAAGTTTCCCCGTGACTAGTTAATGAACTTAATGAACATGTGAAAAATGAGTAGTAAAAATGAGCTCCGCCTCAACCAGCTACATGCATCTGTAATAATCATATATATTCTAACACTGCATGTGCACTTGTACCTTTTATACGTACAAGTAAGAACATTTTGCCAGTGACATTCTGAATGCAGTATTTTTCCTTATTTGAGTGTCTCTAATGCTCGTTGGGTTTTTGCAGCTCCAACATAAATAAAGGATCTGAATACTTCTTCCATCACCACACGTTAATCATCACGCAGAAACACAACTGAAAATGAAAATGCTGACCTTACTCAAGAGGTTATGGTTATGGGTAGTATTTCCGGTGCTCGGTGGAACTACCACAAATAACACAGTCATTAAAATAACTGAAGCACCAACGGCACTTTCAAGAGTGGGCTACGCAAATATAAGTTGTATCTTATGTTAGTTGTGGTAATTACTCAATAAAGTTGCTATGAATCATTGGTATGCCGTATCAAATCACCGTAAAATGAAACAAAGCTGGTTCCGGTTAAATGACAGGACACGGAAGTCACGGCAATAATTCGAGCACTTTATCATGGGGGCTATGGATGAGGTAGAAAACAATGAATAATTCACTTTTTGCCTCTTGAACTCAGTGAGCCTAGCAAAACCTGTATTTAAAATCTGTAAGGGCCAGCGACATCTACCACTTTTTCACTCTTTATGAAATGCTTTCACCTTGTCAATAAAGCATTAGCCGTCCCAGAGTCGCCCGAAGCCTACTGTCTGATCCACCGAACACACAGTCAGATGCAGAAATGTCTTCAAAATGACAGTAAAATTAATTTTGTCATTCTATCTTTGCGATTTCGTTGGGCCTTGCTCAGCTTTCTGATATGAGTGTCGAGTCTGAATCATGTTTTACTAATGTCTACTAGACAAAATCTACCATTCGGCACCTTTCTGGTGAAACTGGATGTCAGCAATCATCTGCCCATTTCTTTCTACCAAATTCTGCTCAGCATGAGTCCACACAAAAGCACAAACTAATATCCATTGTCAAAAAAAAAAAAAAAAGATGGCCCCTTGACAACCAACTGCACAGCAGTGCTCCCATATGTCCCGCCTACTGCTGCGACATCAACACGAGGATTTGGCTGCTGAGCGGCTCAGCATACAGCCTGTTACAGGGCCCTGATGAATAGGCAACTTTGGAGGCAGCAGGGATGACTAAATGTTGCTTGCAGCAAGGAGGGGAACTGGAGATGACCTCAAAATCAACATGGGCACACCAGGGAGGGAAAAAAAGGGATATGCAAAAAATATGTCCGACTGTAGCAAAATATCTGGCAGCAGGGAAACAACACTTCTGACTCCTGAAAATAAAGCAATGTGTGTCTAACTGATTTGTTTTCAGATTTAGCTTGATGTGCAACCAGCGCGGTCGCAGCAGCAGCAGCAGGATGGACCGCTGTTAATCGATTAATGGATTCTTGTAATGAAGGAATAAATTACAACCGAAGCCTCACAACAAATCAGACAAATGAGATGAGGTTTCTCGGGAAATGAACGAGATGAAATCCTTTAAGTGGACAGCAAGCGTTCTGACATGACTCACACAGGCTCAAACAGCAAGCGTGTCATAAAAAGACAGAAATCGGAGCGTCATCTTAAGGCCAACACATGTGGTGCCCTGAGAGTTTCCTCTCCACTACCTGTTGACATTCTGGAGAAGCTGCTCGCGAATCACCCACTAGTGGTCGCTGTGTGCTTCAATCCTGCCTGGATCTGAAGCAGTTTCAACTCACCTATACGAGCAGGCTGACGTGCACATTTATCATATTTTTAGGTCAAATCGGCCTGTTTTTGACAGTAGTTTTGCTGATCGGACTCTTGGTTTCTCTGGGAAATAAGTGCCATGAGGTGATCTTTTTCAATCATGTCACTGCCTGATCGTGCTTTGGATAGACTTTCTGAAAATCCAGTTGGTTCGAGTCACATGCTTGCCCTCGTCGCTTGAGATAACAATTTCAACTCCAACATTTACTCTCTGAATCCGCAAACTTTCCGATTCATTCCAGGTTTACCTGAAGTTAAAGGATATTTTCAGTGTGGTCTCACACTTTTGGACCCCACCGTATGAGACAAACAAACAAAACAACTCATTTGTCATTTTCTTTCCCCTTGGAGTTTGTTGGATTTAGCTTAATGTAAAATCAGTGAAGCGGAGGCAGCAGCAGTATGGATCGTTGTTAATCGATTAATGGATTGCTCATAATGAAAGAAGAAATAACAACCAAGCCTTAAAACATCTGATTGTGTTATTGAGCCGGGGAGACAGTCGAGACAAATGAGATGAGGTTTTTTTTCGGTGAAAAAAAGGTGCATTCTCACTCTCAAGAGTCGCACAGAAAACGTTCATTTGTTACAAAATTCTGTTTCAGTGATGAAGTTGCTCTTTTATCTCTCAGGAAACTAAACTTGATGTGCAGATCTTGTGATTTTTTTAGTCATCTAGTCAATCCAAGATTGCCCCGTTAGAAAACCTTGATGGCCAGGATTTAAACGCTCATAAAGCTCCTCTTTGCTTGACACTTTCTGAATCCTGAAACTTGAACTGATTTTT
>OMLP01013310.1:0-12790 GCA_900302685.1 Spondyliosoma cantharus | reverse complement strand
AGGACCAAACCATTTCATGCAGATACAGGGGGGTGGTCAGTCAATATGGATGTTTACTTTTTGGTCAATGGGGATATTTAACTTTTACTGCCACAAACAAATAAAAACAAAGAGATCATTAATTTTATTATTATATTATTATAATATTCTCAATGATGATGGTTATTTTTTTTAAAAAAAATACAATTTTACCTAGTTTTTGGGGCCCCTGTCAGTCAGGGACCCTTGGAATTGTCCTAACTTTTCCCCCCTATAGGTGCCTCTGGGTGCACGACTCCCGAACTAATGTAGAGGAAATACTGTACCTCTTAAATCCATAGAAGCAATTTGGCAATGTATTATTGTCTTTATTCATTGGATATAATTTCACAGATACCGATAATCAGCAGGTAACATACATTTTCCAATATCAGGCCAATAAATTAGAGGCACACTGCTTGTGTTGATGGTTAACCTTGTTAATTTATTTGCCTGATATCTACTGTGCATCCCTAGAAATTAATGTTCCATCCTCAGCTTATACATACCTATACTGAATAATTGATTGATATATCCTATGAGTCAATGGCTAATAATAGCTACAAAAACCTGACTGTTTTGTCCTCTAAAGCTCAAACCTACATTTATCATTAGCAATGATGCAAACGTCAAGTCAAGAGTCAAGAAAAGGCAACTCAATACGTCTTGTAATCTTTGTAAGTTTTTGCATTTTTAACTGAACTACAGTAATTGCATTGAATAGATCACCTTGAGCTAATGCAGTCATCTCCTACGCGATCCTTATAATAAGGAGTGTAGAAGGATGAACATCATTTGAGAAGTGACAGCTTTGCATTCTTATTATCATTATCTTTAAGGTACATGTGATGAAAAGTAGTAATTACGAACCTTCCTCACACTATTGCAATTTCAAACTTTACATTTATTGGCAAACGTGCAGGATATTTCTTTCATTTCCTCCTAACTATTTCCTAAAGAAGAAGAAGAAAATCAATATGAGCTCTGAACTATGAGTATGGGATAACAATGTCATCTCTGTAACACATCAGGAACTCCGGGCAGGTCTTTCATCCAAAATATAGCAGCTAAGACCGAGACAATTTGCCCCAGGAGAATGTCTTTCAGGCATCTGCATCCAGTTTGCTGTTGGATTGTATTTATAGATACATACATACGTACACCATTTAAAAGTGCTTGTGTATTTGTGTTGGACAGATTTCTCAATGGGTCTCTATTATTGATGGGAAATTTGAGCTGCTCATGAAGAAGGACGCAAGCATGTTATTAATATTTAAATAGACTTCAGAGGGAAGAGCCTCATAGCTATGATTTAAGTTATAATCCCTTGTAATTAGCCAGATTATACGACTACATTTTTGCATCACGTATAATAATACGACTATTTTTGACAACTGAGTGTGATAACTGAAGAAAAAGAAAATCAAAGATAAATGCAACAGCAGACGTTCAAAGATCCCAGATTTCTGTTCATACCAACAAAGATCAATTTCCTCAAGTAAATATTGACATGAAAAATGTGCGCTGTAAACACTGAGGGGTGAGAACACACTGCACCACCATCGTATTGGCTGTGCAGTGGTGTCTGAAACACTGCCAAAGAAGCACATCTCTCTTTTTCGGCCAAACCAACCTCATATAACCTGCGGGCAAGAGTCCCAATCTGAGCTTCAACGCCAGCGTTTCTGCAGAGTGCTTCTGTCTCACTGAGAGGGGGGAGAAAAACATTAAGTCTCCCTCAGTTGTTATAGGTTGAGCCCATTTTGCTCACACCACAATCTAATTTGTCTACCAAATGATGGGAGAGTGTCCTGACGATGAAGGCATTTTCTATTAAGTGATGCAGACGTGCTGAAATACAATGTAGTCTTTTTTTAATATACACATACACACACATATATATATAAATACATAACAAGGTAGGTCAACATAATCCCTTCTGTGGTTTGCATTTAAATTCCATCCATCAATCTATTCATTTCATGTCTAAAATAACTTCAGCTATGAATGCAGTCCTATAATCAGACTGATGTTGCCACCTTAATGAAAACATCAGGATTCATACAATTGTAATGGGAATGCAGCATGCTCTGAATTATGTAATCACTATACACTGCAGCCATAAATTGAATCCCAGTGATGCTGAGAGAAGAAATGATTGACGGCAGAAGCAATCATTCAGCTATCTGTCATGAAACTGAGTCATAGAGGTGCACTGCTCGTGTTAATGTTTAACCCCGATGGAGAAGCGGGTATCACCCGATGCTAAACGATCATGTTACAATTCACAGGTGGACAGATTCAATGCTAATGATTAATCGCGGAGGAACTTTTGCCACAGCATAATTACAAGCCAAGTTATTAGGAAGACTTCGTGCACCCTGCGCTCGCAGCATCATGTTATTTTCTCGGATGCTGCATGTGCGCAAGACGAGCAGCGTTCAGAAAACATGCGACTTCGGTGCGGATCTGCGGCGGCTACCTTTGGCCGGCATCGCTCCCGAAAGAGCCCATGGTCCGGAGAGGGCTGGAGGGGTTGACCCAGGTGGGTTCGGGGGTTTTCTGCACCTCGGTCTTCACGTCTGGGTCGATCTCCGAGGGAGAAGGCGTCAGCTTGGCGCCCGCCATGGCTCTCTGCCTCCCCGGGTGCTACCTCCAGAAGACAGCGGTCAATACGCGTCCTCCTCCTGCTGTCAGAACACGGCGGGCTCACTCAGCGACCGACGCCGCCGGAGAAAACCGCATCCCGGTTCTGTCACTGGTGTTGCGCGAAGGCGAAGGGGGGGCGTCTCTCTCCCTGCCGCATCACGGGGTCCTCAGACACAGTGGAGCGAGCATCAGCTTGTCCTCCTGCTTATCGAGAGCTCCTCCATCCCTGATGGAGATTTGAGGTCCCCGTGCGTCTCAGATTCACGCGTCGTCACGATGCAACGTCAAGCGCTTGGCCAACCCAACGGGCTCCCCGACTGCTTACATAACCGAGGATGGACAAATGTAATGATCCGCGATTCCTATCGGTGAGACAGACGTGCCACTCATCATTTTCATCACCTGCTCATCATGTGGTTTGTGGAGATTTAGACGGCTCAGATATTAATAATTCAAAAAGTTGCTGGATGGAAGATCATGTCAATCAAGCCGACAGCACGGTCTAGAGAGCTTCACTACTCAACTCCCTTCAACATTCGTTATCCACACACACACACACACACACACACACACACACACACACACACACACACACACACACACACACATAGATTAATGAGATGCCACAGACAAATGAGCAGGTGGCTTAGACAAACAAACAGTCCATGGCATGATCACACTGGTTTGCATGGAAACACACGTGACTCTGGGAGTACAGCCTGCATGAGACATAATATTATGTCAGTTCTTCAGGGACATGTCATGTCAAGAGCTGCAACACAAGAACATTTGTTTTTTTAAATAAAGTATTTTAGACTGTTGGTTGGACAAGAAGTCATTTGTAGATGTCACTTAATAATCATGAAAATAATCAATAGGTTAAAGCTGCTGTAAGCTTCATTTTCTTTAGAAAATAAATGTTAAATAGCTCTATATTCCAGTAATAATGATGGTCATATAGCGTTCGGTCAGTTCCTCATGTCTCCTGCTCATGCAATAAAGGAGAAAGGCAGTTCTCTGGTACCCCTGCCCACTTTATCTGGACAGAGCACTCCACAACGAGGTGGTTTTGTCTGCTAGTGGGTTAAGAGAGGAGGGAGGGGATTGCTCACAGCAAAACGGGTAGTAGGCTAACTACAAAGACAACACCGCTCAGAGCAATGTTAAGCAATAAAGGAAACAATTGTTAGCTGCAGCTCTAATCTGTTCTCGTAAATGTATTAAATAATCATTGGAATTCTGCCTATTTCCAATCCAGCAGATTTCTAAAGCGGCTGTCACACTTTGTTTCTATGAAGTGAATGCAAACTGTAACACGCAAAGATACACAATGAAACATGTAGACAGTCCTTCTTACAAAACACAAAATCCTCTGTCAGTTGTACTTTTCAAAAAGCCTGTTTGGTTTTAGTGATTCACTGTGACAAAGTGCTGCAGCATGTCACAGCACACATCAGACAGAGGGTGGGAAAGAGCCCTCTACAGGCTGCCAGGCTACCGCTAACATAACAGTCAGTTCAACTTAGGGTGCATTCATTGGCCGTGGGTCATCTGTTTTCTATTCCGTCTGACGTGTATGCATTTGGAAAGTGGGAGAAACTGGAGCACCGTAATGATCATGCAATTTGACGAGAAGATCAAAGAAACTGGATCATGAGGAATACCTCCCTACTGTGAGGTGCCGTGATTTATAAGCTGTCGGCAGCACACACGTTTAAGAACTTCTGAATTTAACTCAACGTGAGATGGTTTAACCCAACCAGGAAGCAGGTCAAGAGACAATGCATGGATGCTCCAAATGTGTCTCAAACTGTTTTTTAGTTAGAATATTTTTGCCAACTTATAACATTTGAGCCCGACATGAATTCAGAGCAGTGATTTGAAAAGACCAGCTCATATTTCTCATCTCCTGTTTATGATCTGGATCTACAGACAGGCATGTGCTACACAGGATGCAGTTTATTTCTAATGTAGCCAGAGCAGCCACATGAGCTGAGCTCCCATTAGTAATGCATTTAGGAAACACATAATACAATCTACATTCAGTGCACATGGCATTTTGAGTTCAGCCTCAGGAAACACATTAAATTATCTGTTGATAGTAACCTTGGGATTAGAGAGGTGGACCTGTGAAGAGTGAGTTGCATAATTAATCCCTGCCTGGGCAGGAACATTTTGGAGGTCAAAAAAAAGAAAAAAAAAAAAGATATTAACAGAAAATAATGATATATTTGAGCAAGCTACTAACCCTGACTGTTTCAGTGAAGCAGCTCAGTGGTTCCTGATATAAAACAGACTCTGGTTGTAGTGATTATCCCAAAGTTATCAATGTGTGTGCAACAACATTGTTGTAAAAACATTGACGATAATATTGTGTATGTTATAAGTCAACTTCCTCTGTTTAAATAACTGCAATGGTATTCTGCACCCTCTCTTCTATCCTAATTGCAAATTCTCCAGCAGCTAAAACTGTAATGCATTTTATTGGTCGGGCCAATTTAATAAATATTACAGGGGCTCTGTGGAACTCCTGTGCTGGAAGCCGGTCATTAGTTTATGCACTAAAAATGTAAGCCAGGCAACCGAGAGAGACAGGGAAGGTCTAATTTTTCACGGCACGCTACAATTCTGATATCGATATATATCGGCCGAAGCACTCCAATTCTTTGCCGTGATCCCTCAAATTTGGCTAGGCCTTTCGACAAAGATATTTAACAGACTCAGGATATTTGACGGCTTAACAATGACTTACCGTCTAAAATAACAGTGCATTGAAACAGTGAACTTAAATTACCCCAAGCATCTTTATCTGCATCCTTATTTCTTTAAAATATTTTTTTTAACATTGGCACATATCAAACAACATTTATGCAGATACAGGTATATATATGAGAGGCCAACATCGACTGAAATATCAGCAAACCAGTTTATTTAAAGTATGTAAAATGCAAGAAAAGAACATTTGAAAAGTGCTCATCACAATTTCCCTGAGCTCATAGAGACGTTTTCACATGGTTTCTTTTGTCCAAACAACAGTCCAAAAGACCTAAAGACTCTTCATTAACTATCCTAAATGAAAGACGGATAGAAGAAAAGCAGAAAATCTTTGCTTTTAAGAAAGTGGAACCAGCCAATGTTTGACATTATTGCTTGAAAAATGACTGAAACCAGTGTTCTTCAATCCTGCATGTTTTAGATGTTTCCCATCACATCCAATTAAAAATTATGAACTCGTCACAACGCTCAAGTCTGATAGTTACCCATTCCTTTGAATCAGGTGTGCTTGAACAGGGAAACACCTACAAGCATGCAGGTTGAAGAAGACTGACTTAAATAATTAGGCCTAATCTATTATAAAATATCTGGCAACCAATTTCTTTTAATCAACTAATAAATCAAGTCAATCACATTTGCCACTCTATTTATGGCAAGAAAAACATATGCTGATCAAAGTACAATTTGGTATTATTTAATCATAAAAAAACAGATTTCTTGAGGAGACATTGTCTGTTCTGCAAGTGCTTGCAGGTGTATGGACGGCTCAGTTGAGTGCACATGATATCCAAGTCATAAAAAAGAAGCAAATTAATGCATTGAGGTGGAAAGATGACATATGCCAGAGAATGATAGCAGAAAACAGGTGCAGAGGCACATATTTGAGCACAGAGACACTGTGTGGTGAAGTAGAGAACTGCAGCCTGTGAGAGTCTGATCTGATAACAGCAGCAGGAAGAAAACACAATGTGCTACAAGAAACGAGCCCCAGCCAGTTCCGACCTAACTAATGACACAGATGGCAGTATAGCCCTCGGTTTTATATCCAGAGAATGAAGTCGTACTAATGTAGCACCCTTGAGCAAGCTGCTCAACCTTTGCACAAGCTTCAAGTACAAAAAAGCTGTGAGGAACCTGCAACCTCCCAGTCAGAGAAAAATGAGACAAATTATGGTATAATGAGGCAAAAAATAAGTGTAAATCAGTGACAGTGATTTCACATTTCTGTCTATTTTTCAGTTGAAATAACAAAGACTGAATCAAGGAGCCGCATTGATTTTCAGTTTTAAAACATGATTAAAATTTACATTAATTAAACACTGGCTCGATATTAGTTGCCAGCTCATACTTCATCTTGCCAGACATGAATTCAGAATACAGTTAGCTATTTAGCGCCGGTTAATATTTCTCAGCTCTGGTTAATGATTCTGATCTTACAGGCATGTTCTTATAGGATGCAGATTATTTCTTTTGTAGCCAGAGCACTGGAACCATTGCAGAAACACCCAGCTGCCAACTAATTGACTCCAGCTTCACATTAGGTATTTACATCCATTATTTCAGGCTCAAGCTGGAATTTGAGGGGGGCAGTAATATGCAGGGATGTAACACACGGAGAAAGAGAACTGCAGTGAAGCCTATTAGCTGAGCTCGGGGTATAGCTGGTGAAGGATCCCTCTCTGAAATGCTTGGCACATAAACTTGAATGAATTCCAGATTCTGCAAGATGTGTAACTTCAAGCCAGGAGAAGAGAGAAAAAAAAGGAAAACCGAGTTTTGAGAGCTGACAAATGCAACACTGTGTCATAGAGCCACTGGTGTCACACTGAAAATTGCAGGAAAAAGGCAGTCGAGGACTATGCTCAAATATATATGATCATATGTCTGTATGAAAAATATATAAGAGCAAATTTACATAGGTTTGACATACATAAGTGACAGATCTCCTTTTTTTGACTATAATTTGTGAACTTAATGAGCCACATAATTTTAAAATTCTTGGTGAGCAACCAGGTCTCTCCTCCACAGCAAGAAACGCCACAATCATTGGGTGCGCCTCAGCTTCATGCTCCATGCTGCAGATGGGCGTCGAGAGCTGTGATAAAGCTTCCTCTGTCAAAACATATTAAAGCAGTGAGCTGGTGCTGCTGTGGGCGAGCTGTCTGTCTGAGCACAGCATAGCCAGGGAGGAGGAAGAAGTCTAGCCGATGCCACTGGCAGGCTTACACACAGGAGTGTACACACGCACTCCAGCAGCGCGCGGACACACACACACAGGGATGCTTTTGCTAGACGATTGCGGTTTTGCCGAAGGGTGTTTTGTGCAATAGGGTTCAACTACTCATTTAATGGTCGCAACCTTGTGTTATTTGCCAAAAATGAACATGTCTGACTGTATGTGAACTTGTGAAAAGTGAGTCTGATACGGCAAATGTTTAGTAAAACACGATTTAGTCTTCAGATTTTCTGAGAGCATTAAATCATTTCTTTCAATCTCTTACATGTACCCAGATCAGAGAGTCTATGTTGAAGAGTGACAAAATAGTACTTCAGCGTGTGCTGAAAAATGCAGTGCAGCACTTATGCGCTTTGCCTCCGAATGGGCTCTTTTTCGGTGGTTTCAGACACAAATACCATTTGCCTTTGAAACTTCTCAGGAAATATGCCGGCATTTTTATTAGGCCATGTTCAACAGCTTCATGAATAAAACAACCGTTCCCAGCTGCACCAGAAAGCAGTGATGTTGTTCTCTTTATTTGCATAAACAAAAGGACAATCAGCTGTTATTTGCCAGCCCATGAATAGATGTCGACAGGAAGTTTTTCTAACCATGTCTATAGCTGCAGAAATTTTTAATTGGACAGCAGCAGAAACTTTATATCTCTTCTCCAGTAATAATTCACAGAGAGCCCAATCTGGACAGTATTGATCCCTGTACCTCAACTGTTTGAATAATGGCCTCCTTACTCACTATCTCCCAGAATTGCAGGTTTTCTTTCATAAATCAGCAGTGATATACAATGTTTTTGCAAAACTATTTTATCATTTGACTTGCCAAAAAAGTAAATCAGGCTAATGAATTTTAATGTTTCATTTAAATTTAAAGTCAAGATCTATTTTTCTGTTTATCGGTTTGGGGCCTTTGACACAGTATGAACACAGAAAAAACATTAGTAAAGTTGTGACAATGACCAATGGAGTCAGCCCCTTTCACTTAGCTCAAACAGCCAGGTCAGCTGTACTTGTATTACATTTGTGTTTTTCTGGTCTAAAAAAAAACTATGAAATACTGTACACTTATATTTCAACACCAAAACAGTGTAGTGTATATAGTCTAGCTCGGATTTTAGGGAATTCAAAGGTCTGTAAGTATTATAATAGCAATTTTACAATAATGTGCATTAATTTCTTAAAATTCCTTGACATTTACAAAAAGGCATGCAAAGATTAATCATTTTGTAAACAGACATCTTTTATAATGATTTGCATTTACAACTCATATTAGGGGGGATGACAAAGATTGTATTTAAATGAACTAAAATAATTGCTAGCAGTGCTGAAGCAAACAGACAGTAGGTGGTGAAATACCACATCACTTGACAGGCAGTCAGTTATGTTATTAGAAAAGGCTGCTGATGGGCTCTTTTCTAAATCCGTGATCAGTGAACCAGAGCAGTTACATTGATTATGAAACATTTTGCAGATTACCTTGGCCAGGCAAAAATCAAATAGGTTCAGCACTGCGGATAAAATCATCTCAAAGCTTTTAAGGACTATACATATGCAAATAAGAGACATTAGTGAGTCATAATTAGTTGACATTTAAGACGATTATAATCAAGGCAGAAACTATGTAACTAACCAAGTGAATATTTTACAATTCAAATGCAGCTTCAGTATTTAGGTCTTGCATAGTTCATTAAACCTCTTTGATCTAGTGGAATGAATTGTTTTATGTGATTCCTGAATGATCCTCTATGTGACGCTGCATGTCTCACCCGCAACACTGGAACCCCCTCTACAGTGCTGAAAACCTCATCCAAATGCCTCCATCATCACTGCTGCTTATTAAAGTCTGACAAGCCAACTCCACCGATACTAATTAAGTTGGCACGGCAGAGCATGGTGGGGTTTAAACGGCCAATGCACCAGAGATTTCCAGGCACAAAGATGCAATGGCCCAGAAGAGGAACAAATTCTAATGGGTATAATAAATGGTATTTTTCTCGGAGCAAACCCCCTCACATTCGTTCTCCCTTTGCTGCCTACCTTTAATTATCTGTCCCATTTGATCTACCCCTCTGAGACTGTGTGCTGAGCTACTGAAATGCTCCCAATCATTTGATTTGAAGGCTAATAAAAGCAAGCTAGTTCCTTCCAGCTTATACATGTTGTGTCGCATTCAGATTTATTTACCCTTAACGCTTTGGAGGAATTACTGAGAGGAAATTGCTGAAATGGAGCACTGTCCAGATTAAGCTTTTCAGGAATGCAATGCCTCAGCCCTCCCCTCATTTTCACCATTTACTTTATCCCGTTTTTTTTCACTGGCTGCACAAATCCCCATAGAATGTGACAAAACAGACAACATGGTTGGGGGGCTCCACCTCATTCTGATAACAATAGGCCTTAAACCAACAGCACGTCAAAGAGACATTGCCACTCTGGTGCTGATGAGAACATGAGAACAAGACAAGAGGCCCTTAAGTGTCACCCACCCACTCTTTGCTGATGATGGTGACTAATGCCACCTATGGTCTGAAATTGCGAGCTCTGGTTGCTAAGCGGAGACGTGCATGTCACCAGCAACAACATTTGGCTTTTCAAGCACATCGGATTTCTACATGAGATGGCGTTTGGAAACTGTGGGGACACAACTCGAGATGTAAAATGTCTCATAGTCCAAGCTGTTCTTTCTCCTGTAACTGAGATAACTGAGGTTATCTTTACAAACTTAATTAAACACAGAATGGCATTGGTGTTTTTTATGCTAGTAGTTATATAAGTGAAAAGATACTGACATTTTTCAAGGTAAGCGCCCAAACAGGGATATGTTAGAACAAAAAGACTCTGATATTACATTACTGTAGTCTATATCAATAATTCTAGGAGTAACGATAGTGGAGCGGTTCCGCAACGTATATGCAACCAGTAGAATTCCCAGGTTGGATTAAGCCTTTCCATTAAAGCGAAACTCTCACAAAAATGCAACCTAGGGTCTTTTTGTGAATGTACCAGAGTCAAACTCACGTTAGCGGGTGCTTGTTCCGCTCGCCGCCATCCTGCCAGTAGAGAAGTATGTTCGATCTCCAAATGCAACATAACATGGAGGTTATGCTGAATGCTCCTAAAGCTAATTTCCATATAAATGCACGGATAATTTGTTGTTTTGTCGTTAGTGAAAAACAATATATATATGTTCTCAATGCTCGTGTTCATGTGTAGAGACCCTGGTGATATTACGAGCAATGTTTCATGTTGTGTCGAGCCTTCTTACTGTTTTAAAAATAGCAATTTTGATGCCAACATAGAAATGCCCCTAGCACTCCCATTGAAAATTATTTCAACCCGAAAACAAAAATACGGTCAATCTTAAAAGTGCCGCTTTCATCGTAATTATGCTTTTAAACGAATGTTTGACTCAGGTACATTCACAAAAAGACCCTAGGTTGCATTTTGGCGAGAGGTTCGCTTTAAGTCCACCATGTTGCATCACTATGTTTCTACAGTAGCCCAGAACACTATCTCTAGAGAGATACCTTGGCACGGTCACCATAGGGGAGTGTAAAATGAGGGGTATTCAGTTTGTTACAATCCAACACACACACTGGACCTTTAAGACTACTTTTACAAGATCATTGCACTTTGGACCCCAAAACTTGCAAACGGGTTGGAAAGGCATGTTTTCTTCTATAAATTTATTTTAAGAAAAAAAAAAAAAATACATAAATAAATAACTGTAAAAACAGATATTTGTCAGATTTTAACATTTTGGACTGTCCTTGAAAAAGTTATGCGAGTTGAAATGGCTCACTCACACACTAAATCCAAATATTATACTATATGAAAATAGTGACATTTCATCAAAATCCGTTCCTACATTTTTATTTAATTCCATCCAAAATAAACTTTTGCACAAACCAGATTCTGAAATAACATTAAATTATGCTCAACTGGGATCCAACAGAGACTGACAGTTACCTCCTACTACTGGGATGGACCCCAAAAATCTAGCATTGGTCGCTCTCTAATCTGAGGACAAGATTTGTACACCAGGTTATATATAAAAATGTAAAAAAAAAAAAAAAGCTTCAGTGATATAGATATTGCATATGGCCATATTCCAATTTCAATGATATATCGATAAATTGTGCAGCTCTGTATACAACTGTATATGTGCCTCTTTGTGACATTGCTCTCCATTTCAATGTTTGATAAATATGAATTTCCTTCTTATCTAAAATTAGCTGGATTTTGATATGAAGCTACAGTGTGTCCTGCAGCACTCAGACTGTTAGTCCTTTGTGACTTATTGGAACTAATCACCTGCATCATCATATTCATATCAGTGCCACTCATCACTCATCACTCATCTGCCTCCTTTCTCCTCTTATCCGTCACCTCCTCTATCTTACTCTTCCCTTCATCTGGGTTTTTGTGCTCCTTTTGCTCTATCATAATCATCAGGCTCTAAAAACTTGCTCAAATCATCCAGGCATATAATCCCAGCAGTCACTTCTGCCACAGATCAGTAAAAACAAACAGCGGCTGTCGTTATCAGTGCACAATTATTGTTCCAGGACATTTGATTCTACTTGGAGCTTAATTCTATAATGTCTGTCTGGACCGAAAAAAAATCTATAAGAGGCCTCTAAGAGATTTAACTCCTCTCCTTATATCAATAGATGATATACCTGAAATAAATCATCAGGGAAAAACCTAGAGCGAATGGAATCTATCACAATCAATCTAGATCCACTCAGAAATAGAGGATTAGCGAGCTAAAACTGAGGACCCTTCTGTGCTGCTGTAAAGCTGTCAAATGGGAGATTTTCACAGCAAAGAGAGAATGATGCATGTCCGAGGCTAGCTGTTGCTTGACAGCAGAACATGCGTCAGTGCTGGAGTCACCAGTCAAAGAGCCGCTATTTGACACACAAGTAGTGTTAGAAGTTGATTTATTAACCAATTAACACTCCGCATTATTTCGACATTACTCCCACCAGGCTCCCGCCTTGATTAGAGGAGAAAACGCCTCAACTAGATTAAGCAGGAAAGATAGATGGAACCACTTCTCTCCCTGCTGCTCTTTCTGTTTCCAACCCTGTCGACATCTAGAAAACTGTTT